>JAIPUU010000487.1:0-73040 GCA_020466095.1 Chlorops oryzae
AAGGCATTCGAACTTCAAGTCAATTTTTTACTTTTGACGATCTGCGGGACGCAGACATTTAGGCAAGGAGGAGTTAACACATCACGTTGTATGTCAACGTGATACCAAAATTGCATTACGCTAATTATGCACATCAAAACCACGCGCGCGCAGCTGACCTAAACGTAATTTGCATGAGCGCAGCAATGCACGCGCGCCCGATCAGCATAACCGTCAGCGTGGGATCGCTGATACGTCGTTTTTAGGGATTTAGAATAAGTTAGCAATAAGGCTAATTGTAAATTGAAGTTCAGTTGGATTTTGGGATTCAAGTAAAAGAGTCTATAAAATTTTATAGCGTTTAAATATTGAATTTTTCATTGCGGCACGATACGCCGCTTATATTTTTTGTGAATGAGCTCGTAGGGAGCTTAACTTATATGTATATATATATATATATATATATATATATATCAAGCTTCAATGTGTTGCTTCTGTAAACAGAGTTAATTTTATTCTAATAATTACAATGTTATACAAGTTTACCTGTAAACAGAGCATCCGTTCAATTAAACTAATCCGAGCTTACAATAAATTGAATTCATGTGTCTTATTGTTTACATTTTACTTTAAGTGTCACCTACTCTTTCTTCTTATAAATTCAAACAAGGAACGGTAGTTTCCTTACATCTCCCCCCTAAGGGAAGAAAAAAGTTTACTTTCATAGAAAAAATTCTGTCTTATTTTTCATACTATTCTTCTTCGTTATTTATAACCGGACTGATTTAGTGCTGTGAAATAAATTTGATTCGGATTTCTTATATTCTGTGCTTAATTCGTAGATCCAGTTTAAAATTTGTATTGTCATTCTGTATGGGCCGACCGCCCAATCCAACTCATCCAATTTTTCCCGATTAAGTCAGTTTCCGTTTTCAACAAAAACCCAATCTCCTGGCTTAAATTCGAAGTGTTTTCTATTTTTGTCAAATATTTTCTTATTTTAGTTGTGCGATTTAAGGGTTCTCTGCAGCGCGGTGTCTTGTTCTTGAATCCAGTTATCTGCCATTATATCTGTTGGAGTTCCTCCGGTAAGATCGCCGGTTTTATGCCAAACAATAGATGTTTTGGTGAAAAACCAGTCACTGAGTGTGACGTCTCGTTATATTTAGTTGTATGCAATTTTTTTCATTTATTTTGCATCTGATTTTATTCACAAGTGTTTGGTTAAATCTTTCATTCAATCTATTTGAAAAAGGAGAATTTTCTGCTGTTTATGCCTAGGTGTTGATCCGTGAGCAGCCAATTAAGTCGATGGAGGCTATTTAAAATGAGTCCGTTGCAGGACCTAGGCAAACATTAGACCGAATTTGCTCTGGCCTCGGGATTTACTTTTTATGCACGTTTAGCAATTATGACCTATATTTTAAATATATTTAGTTAAACTTTTCGCTGTGTATATTGTACTGATTATTTTCTGCAATTGAGTAACGTCCATATGGCCGAAAATTTTGTGTATATCGTTTATTAGTTTGATACTGAGTCCTTCACTTTATATATATATATATATTTTTTTTTTTTACTTTCGTGAAGTATACGTCCCCCATTCCGGTCAATCCATTTTTTTCTTTTGGACTTCATTGTTTTTGTTCTGGTCTTTTAAAATGTCATTCAAAGTGTGTAAGTTTACTAATTTTAACGTTTCCTCGTTGTTATCGTTCCCTTCTAGTACCGGGTTTCTGCTCAGACAATCCGCTTCGACGTTTGTTTTTCCAGGTGCGTATTTAATTTCAAAATTATACTGTGACAGGTACTATGCTAGTTTGCCCAATTCCTCGTCCGATCTAGATTTTAAATTCATGCCTTCAAGAGGCTTGTGGTCTTAATATACCGTGACAAATCTCCCAATTAACCAATATTGCCAATCTTTAACTGTCTCTTGTAAAGCTAGAATTTCAGATAAATGGCTTTTTTTTCTTTTGAGTTTCCTTTAATTTTTTGGAGAAATAAGCCACTGGATTTTCTGTCTCTTTTCTTTGTGGTTGTTTCAAAGTTGCTCCATTTCCTTTCATCGATGCATCTGTGTATATGTTAATAGGTAAATCTTTATAAAAAATTTCTTAGACAGACTAAGAACATAAAATGCCTTTTATTTTTTGAAAATAATTATCGCACTTTTTGGAAGAAATTCATGGTAGAAATTTATTTTTCCGAGAAGTTGTCTTATATTCTTTTGACTTTTAGTTGTGGAAAAAATTTTTATTTGCAATTAAGTTATCATTAAGTGGTCTGACTGAGTTATGTTCAATTATGTGTCCTAGATATTTTATCTTGTTTGACGCGAAATTGCATTTTTTGAACTTTAGCCTTAATCATTGTTTATTTATTGCTTCTAATAATTGTTTTAGATGATCCAAGTGTTCTGCAAAGGAATTAGAAAATATTAAAATATCATCAATGGAGTTTACTGCACAATTGGTCAGTCTGTATTTTTTCTATATATATTTCTCAAAATTCGTTGGGATATTGCCCGTGATGTTTTTAAGCCAAATGGTAAACAAGTCCACTGGAATTGGACTTCTTGTGTTTCAAAGGCTGTTTTGCTTCTGTCATCGATTCTTAGAGGAATTTTCCAGAACGCTGGGTTAACATCTAGCGTTGAAAAGTTAGCGCAGTTTCTGGTTTTTAATGGCAATTCAGCGATAAGTGGGAAAGGTTGGGATTGTGGAACTACTATTTTATTCAAGTCTCGGAAATCTATGCACAGCCTGGAATTTTTTCCGTCATCTTTTTTGTAAGCTAGCGTGACCGGTGCCCCAAAAGGGCTGTACGATTCCTCTATGAGTCCTTTTTCCAGCAGTTTAGGTACATGCTCTTTTTTTTCCTTTTCGATTGTGCTTTTATATGGTCTTTTGCTGTAGTATTCATCTCGAATGAGGTCTATTCTTGCTTCGTCACCTTTCACTGTACCAACATCAAATTTATCCCTTGCAAAGCTGGTTTCATATTTTTCTATAAATTTTTTTAACTGTAATTGTTGCTTGTTGCTTAAGTTGTTCATTAATATATGAAAGTTTATTTCTTCGGCATGTTCATTCAAGTTCGCCGTATAAGTTGTAAAGTTATTATTTGCCGAAAATATAGGTGAGATATTGTTAGTTGTGTTTCTATGTAATATAAGTTCATCTTTTTCATCGTTTCCAGATTTCTGTTTTTGCTGCTATTGACTTTCTTGTTGTTTATGGAATTTTTGTGCTAGTTTAAGATCTTTGTTTTAATTGAGCCTTAATCGCTGTATCATATGTATTTATTCTCTTCAATTTCAAATATGTGGCACTTGGCAAAAAACGTATGTGTTGAATTGAAGTAGGCCCCTGTTCATGAATTCTTATGGAAAAATCAAAAACGTAGCACGCCCCCTGAAAATTCCAGTTCCGGTCTAACTAATACTTTATAATCTTGTAACATGAACTAACATTTTTGTTAAAACTCATTTTATTTTTCAGCAAAATATGTTAGTTTCATACAATTAATAAAAATTTGATAAAATTTTGCTCATATTATTGAGGAACGCTTAGGCAGAGTACGCATGCGTAGAATGTGACCGATTCTCAAAAGTTTAAATTCTACCACAGAACAGCTGGTGTGAAAAATTTGGTAATATCATAACTGTTGTGTAAACCATTACTTTCATCTTAATGAATAGTTATAGATTACTTTTAAAAATATGCATATAACCCTTGACTTCTCTAAAGCCTTTGACTTTTGAGAAAGTTAAAACATTTGTATGGTTTTGACGAGCCTGCTGTCGCCTTTATGTCCTCTTACCTACTAGGCCGCACTCAAAGAGTAAAAGTTGGCGATTTTTACTCAGATCGCATTGAAATCGTGAGCGGCGTTCCCCAAGGATCAGTTCTTGGGCCATTGCTGTTTTCTTTATACATAAACGATCTACTTTCGGTACGTGAAAATGTGAATTTGCACGCTTATGCTGACGATATTCAAATTTATCTATCTAGACTTGTAGGACTCGTTGAAGACCTCTTCTACAGATTTAATGAGGATCTCTCGCGTATAAATTCTTGGGCCCAGAAGAATAATCTTGTTTTGAACGGTAGCAAATGCTTTGTCCTTCCTATATCGAGAAGTCGAATTGCTGTCTCGAATATTCCACCTATTTACATTGGCAAGTCTTCTGTTCCTCTTGTTCACAAACTCATTAACCTAGGATATCATATGAATTCCTCATTTTCATGTGTTGATCATATAAACTCAATTGTAAAAAATATTTTTTTCACATTAAGAAACTTACGACAATCGCAGTTTTATGTGCCACAACAAACTAAGTTGCGCTTGATTAAGCAGCTTATCTTGCCCTTTATAAGCTACTCATCGCATGTGTTTGGCAGGCTTGATTCAATATCATTGCATAAATTATATGTTGCTCTCAACTTTGCCACTCGCTACGTTTTTGACCTGCAGAGATTTGACCATGTAAGTCGCTGGAGCAGGCAGATACTGGGGTGTTTCTTAGAGAATTTTATGATCTCTAACAACTTAGTTCTATTGCATAAACTTATACACACTCACCGACCCACTTACCTACATGAAAAAATTAATTTTGTGCGATCTCAGCGGTTTATTAAGCTAAACTCAAGTAAATATAATTATTTAATATCTTCTAGATATTTTTTTGTTAGTGCCATCCGTGAATGGAATTGTCTTCCTGGTAGCATAAGAAACATAGTTGAGGGCCACATCTTCAAGAAAACTCTGCTGCAATACTTTGCTAATAAGCGAAACTAGTTGATCTATTTTTTTTTCCTTTTTTTTCTATTTTTTTTTCTTCTTCTCACTCTTTGACACTCATTCTCTTACTTTTTCTTCCTTCCTTTCCTTTCCATAATGTATAATTAGTATTCTAATTTATAAGTTAAATGAAATTGAAATGTTATGTTGAAAATTATTCTTAGTTGCTAATGTACAAAAAAAGAACTGCTTCTTAATGTACTATTGTTAAAATAAAATGAAATGAAATGAAAAATAACTACCTTAAGACTAGAATATAAGAAGAGCGAAATAAAAATGTTCCTTGCTAGCCTATCATAAACGCGTGCGTTTCTCTTGCTCGGTACACCAAATAAATGGCGACGAGTACGAAAAGGAGAATGAGAAAATAAAAAAAACGGTCGATTAAACGAAATAAAAAAGTAAATCGTAATACGAATTTATTTACACAAAATATAAAAGCGTCCTAAAAAGTGACTTGACGTTAATACATCATATACGAAAAGAACCTTTAAGGACAGTTAAATGTGTAAATACATCATTTATACTACATATATATATATTTGTGTAAAACGACGTAAAAAAAAATTGTGTTTTCGGTAAATATACAAACATAAAAACAGCAAAAAGCACCTAATTATATATAAATATATATAAAATATAAAGAACCGTTATTGGAAAGCAACACGCGGAAATCATGCCAGACGATAATTCACCAAGTACAGTAACGTTGTTCCAGCCGAATTCCATGCCAGTGTTTGTTCCAGAATCTGAAACGTGGATTTTATGGAAGGAACGACTGGAATTGCATTTTTGTGAAACTGGGTGCAAAGACGACAATGTAAAAAGCCATACTTCTAAAAGCTATTGGTGCAACGACATATTCAGTGCTACATAGTTTATGCAGCCCGATATCACCTTCGCAAAAATCTTTGAAAGAACTTTGCCCAATTCTCGACTGTCAGTATACTCCACCAGTCATCATATATAGAGAGGGAAAAGCTTTTCATACTGCTACGAAAAATTTCTGATGAGAGCGTTTCCAGTTGGTTTGCCAGAGAAAAAAAAACCTTCGCTCAATTGTAAATTTGGACAACAATTAGAATCGTTCGTTCTTAACCAATTCATAATGGGGCTTCCTGATCGCATTTTTGAAAGGATTTGTGAGGAGGATGAAAAATTAACTTTGGCGGAGGCACTACGGAAGGCGATGATAATGGAAACAAAATATTCTATCAAAAATGAGCAAGGAGTTAATTTTGTTGAAAACAACCAGCATCATAACAACAACAAAACAGCGCAAAAGAGGAGCAAAAATTCTATTAAAAATAAAAACAACAGTGGCAGCAACAGCAGCAACAACAACAACAGGAAAAACAAAAGCAAGCAGTCAACGAGCAGTCAAAACGATAAACGTGCGTGCGTACATTGTGGTTGGCGAAATCACAGGTCCGATCAGTGTAAATACAGGAAAAGCAAATGTCATCAATGTGGCAAAAGTGGGCATATGTCTGCAAAATCAAACAGGTTAATTATGTGTCTGAATCTGAAAGTTCTGATAACGATGAAACTAATGTTGATAATATTTCCGTATAAAGAGTTGCTAGTGCATCAAAGGAGAACCATTCACAAATTTTTCTGTTGACATCATTTTGAACGGAATTCCTGCAAGGGCAGTATGCGATACCGGATCACCCTGCAATCTAGTTCCAGTAACGCTTTTCAAAAAAATAAAACCCAAAGTAAGTCTTAGCCCGTGTAAGGTTATGTATTATGACTATGGAGGAAATTCTATTAAGGTTCTCGGAGAATTTTTTTCGAAAATATAATAAAAAGGCGTGTGTAAATAATTGCAAACAATAGTCACGAGTAGCAAAAATAAAAATTCACTGATAATTGAACAATTCAAGAGTGATTTTTTTGAAGTTTTTGACGGTAAATTGGGGACATACAAGCATACAACCATTTCGTTACCGATGTCTCGCCATGCAAAATTTATTTTTTTAACCCACGTCCTGTGCCCCTTGTCTGGAAAGAAACAATTAAAAAAATGTTGCGGGATTTAGAAAAAAATAATGTAATAGAATCTGTCAGCAATGCTCAGTGGGGAACTCCATTGAAACCCATTTTAAAACCCAATGGAGATCTTCGCATTTGTGCAGACTATAAAGTCACCATTAATAAGCATTTGTTGGATTTCAAATATCTATTACCACTTATAAGCGCGATATTTGCTTCATTGCAAGGAGGCGAATTGTTCACGAAGTTGGACATGTCGAATGCTTACAATCAGTTAGTTCTTAGTGAAGAATCACAGTTACTATTTGTTGGTCAACTCAAATTGGAACGTTTAAAAAGAAGCGTTTACCATTTGGCGTCAAACCAGCGGCTTCCATATTTCAAAAACCATGGAACAACTGCTAAGCGGCATTCCTTACGTTGTTGTCTACCAAGACGATATAACTATATCAGGTAGAGACCTATCTCAACACATCAATACTCTGAGATTGGTTCTTAGTAAATTAAAGGATGCTGGCTTAAAGTTAAACATGGCAAAATGTGAATTTTTGAAGGAACAAATTTCCTACTTGGGCTTTTCAATAGACAAGTATGGATTAAAAAAAAATACAGCAAGTGTTTTAAGTGCGCCAATTCCAAAAAACATCAATGAGCTACGTGCATTTATTGGAATGGTTAACCACTATTCACGTTTTATTCCAAAGTTTTCAGAAAAAATGTATCCTTTGTATCAACTTTAAAAAAAGGGGATTAAATTTAAGTTTTCGGAGGAATGCAATAAAGCATATGAAAATATCAAGCGCGATATTGCATCGGATCAAGTACTCGTGCACTTTAATCCGAAACTCCCGATAATAATTGCAACTGATGCTTCAAAAACTGCTATAGCAGGTATTTTATCACATAAATTCCCTGATAATTCGTTGAGACCAGTAGCATTCGTGTCAAGAGCATTTTCCAAAGCGGAAAAAAATTTATAGTACTCCTGAAAAAGAATCGCTAGCTGTAGTGTTCACTGTAACGAAACTTCGACCGTATTTACTTGGTATTCACTTTATAATCAAAACTGATCACAAACCTTTAGTTGGAATTTTTGGAGAAGCTAAAGAGTTGCCAATCATGGCGGCGTCTAGAATGCAAAGATGGGCATTCATCCTATCAGGTTTTGATTACAGAATTGAACATATTTGAATTACGCTGATGGTTTGTCACGAATGCCCCAGAAACAGGATTCAGAAAGCAAAGAAGAAAAGAATTATATAAATCTCATTTAAAAAAATGTTTTGAATTAAGATTCTTATGATATAGCTAAAGAGACTAGGCGCGATGTCACACTTTCAAAAGTTTATGATGCAATTGAAAAAGGCATATTAAGCAAACTCAAGGATGAATTCACTCCTTACAGTAGCAAGGAACATGAGCTATCAATCGAACGTGGATGTTTATTGTGGGCCTATAGGGTCATCGTACCAAAATCGCTTCGTGATATTATGGTAAAACAATTACATCAGTCACATTTAGGCATAGTCAAGACTAAGTTTCTCACCAGATCATATGTTTGGTGGCCTAAAATGGATCACGACATTGAGTCAGTGATTAGAAATTGTTTACCGCGTCAGGAGTCACAATCAAGCCCTGAAAAAAGTATTTAAATTCCTTGGAAACCTACTGAAGACGTATGGAGTCGCATTTATATAGATTTTGCAGGACCTATTGCAGGCTACTTTCTTTTGATTATCATTGATTCCCATACTAAATAAGAAGAAGTTTTCAAAACAAAATATATGACATCAAATTTCGTTATATCCAAATTGCGTGAAATTTTTTGTAGATTTGGCATTGCTTAAACAGTTGTGAGCGATAATGGAAGACAATTCATTTCCGGTGAATTCCAAGACTACTTGCGGTTAAATAAGATTCGTCATGTCTTAACTGCGCCGGGACATCCAGCAACGAACGGGCAGCTGAAAATTTTGTCAAAACAATAAATAAATCGCTCTTTGCAAATTTGAAAGACAGTAATACTAAGCCAAAATGGTCAGAAGCAGTAGTAAAAGAAAGGGTAGGTGCGCTTTCTGATAGTTCCGTCTTAGCAACTAATAGGGTCATACGTAGACATCTTGATCAAATTCGACCGGTTCATAACAGTCATAGTTTAGGAAATGTTATTTCAACTGGAATGCAGGATGATATTGCCATCGCCGAAAATCAAAATGTGAACGATGGAACAGAGACGTCAATGAGTTCTTCAGATGAAAACCCACCTACAAACTTATCTGAATATGAAAATAATTGTAATGAAAATGAATCTGATGCAAATGAATTATATGAAAATAAAAGCAATGAAAATGAATGTAATATAAATGAAAAAAAAAAATGATGAAAACAATGTTGAAAAATTAGGCAATATAAGAGTTTTGAGACCAAGAAAAAGAAAATAAAAATTAATATGTAATAGCATTATAAAATAAGAACAAAATTTACATGAATTGAATTGAAATATTTAAGTTAAAAAAAAAAATGGAGTAATTTGTTTCAAGAAAAAGGAAACAAACAAAGAAATATATGAAAGTTATTTGTAAATATAAATGTATTTATATTATAATTTAGAATATGATTGATTGGAATGTTTTTTCAACTTGAGAAGAGGCATGTTGTATAAAGCATTACTTACATCTTAATAAATAGTTATAGATTACTTTTAAAAATATGCACATCACTACCTTAAGACAAGATTATAAGAAGAACGAAATAAAAATGTCACTTGCTAACCGATCATAAACGCGTGCGCTTCTCTTGCTCGGTACACCACAATAACTAAAATTGCTCGATATATAACTAGTTGCTCAAGTACTTATAACATATCATGATAAATAGAATATATAAACTATATATTTTTGGATCTCTTCTGAATGAAAAGGGTATAGAATTGCATAAACTATCAGAAAAACTTAAAAAGTTTTACATTAAAACAAAAACATTAAAATATTTCAACGCAAGTATGGTTAGTTACAACATTGAGTGAATACCCAAAAAATTATAACATCACTAGTTCACCACGGAATTCGGTTATTGTTGAAGTGGCCCCCATATTACTATATGATTTTGATCTTTAAATTTGTCAAGCCATTTGTTTTCCTCACACCACTTATTGTAACTTGGTTTGCATTATCTGTGTTATTTGGTTCGTTTTTTATTGTGAATTATTTTGAGTTTATTAATGAGACATTTGAACCTTAGCCATAAATATAACTAATTTATTGTCTAATAACAGCTTGACTTTAGTTAGTGGTGTGATTATTCGTTTTTTACATCCGCATCTGTTTATTCAGTTTCAATACTTGCGCTGTTTACGATTTTAAGCAGGTTTTGACTATCCGAAGTAGTTTCATCTGTCTTAAACCAACATGCAGACTCAAAGTGATAAAGAAGTTTCTAAAATCTTTTTGCATATACTGCACGGTGTTTTTCCTCCGTTTTCATGCTTCTTCTATTTGTTTTAGAACGAAGTTATTTTTAGATAGCGATATGGGACCTAGTCGAGAAAAGGTTAGATTCCGTTATTGCTTTGCGTTACCAAAAAGTGAAATTTGCAAAATAGGGTATTACAGCCTTTGCAGAGAGAAAAAAATATACATATATTTATGTAAAATGATTTCCTGATTCGGCGGCGATATTATACTTTTTTAGGCAACACTTTTTTCCGACGATATCACGAAAAAACAATCAATTATTATATTCAGATATTAGACTGACACATACATACATACATGTATTCAAAACAAACAAAACAAAAAGTGGTGCTGCCAGATTGAAAGTTCTCAGAATATCTCCAATAAGTGGATTTTTGCAAATACATATATATGGGCATTTTAGGGTACTGTTCAACCAAAACAACTCTTATACATCATGCACGTGGAGTGTCTGCCTAAAGCTATTTTGCTCATTTCCGCTATATTCTTTTTACACTCAAAATTTGAAATTATTAGCATAAGTTTGTACTCATGGCATTCTTCAAAAGTTTATGAAAGTGTGCGCATGCAATAGTTCAATCAATTGTCTAACTTGAAGTTTCAACAACACAGGCACACAAAAAAAAGGCATGTGCCAGAAAGTAGACCCACCAATTCCTATGCATTTTGATGCGCTGAATCCAAAAATGACCTTCAAAAGTTTTTTTTTCGTTCAATTTCCCGCTATTCGCCCCCTTCAACCCCCTAATGGCTCAAAATCAGGTTTTTTTTTAAACTCGGAAAATAAGTCCATGTTTTATTTTCTGATCCTTAGAAATAAGTATTGATTAATAAACAAATATTTGTTAATTATTTTCTACCCCCCAAAACCCCCTTAAGTGAGGGCGTGAAAATCCGTGTTCACGTAAATCCCAAATAAATAGACATTTATGCATTTTATCTTTTTTCTTTGGTTCGTTGCACCCGAAAGTACCATTTAACAATTATCATGACAATTCACAACGCCTTCACCATCACCTCATTTTTGGGGAGGGGTGGTGGGTTTTGGGGTGAAATTTTTTTTTAGTGAAAACCCGAGTTGTATATCCATTTTTATGTTTTCCGGTTCGCTGATTCCGAATATGGAAATGAAATATGATTTTGATGTCTCGCTTGGTAGTAAGGAGTCACATTTATATAGCAATGATGATGATGATTATGATGGTGATGATAATGATGTAGTAGTAACATGACTAGGAACTATTAATCTACTTCTTCCTATGGTAGCGAACTCTCTTACTGATGAAAGACCTTCTTAAAGGTTTTCTCTTACGTTCTCTCTTCGTTTCGGGTAAGTCTCTTTTTAAATTCCAACAATAGTCAGCCAACATATGTTTATCCCATCTACCTTGATATCGTCTTTCCATTTCCTTGATATCTTGGTAAAACCTCTCACCTTGCTCCTCACTAAAGTGTCCTAAGTTCTCAGGAAAAAAGATAAAATGCATAAATGTCTATGTTCAGATCGGAACAGTAAGATCAAAACAAAGATCGAAACCCTTAGAAAGAGAAGGCTCCTAATGCCTAATTTTAGTACATTATAATACTAGCCTTATACCGGGCAAAATATAACACTTTTGTTTCGTTCCGAGGAGTAAGCTCGGCTTCCGTTCGGGTTTACTTCCTCACTTACTTTCTGGAGCTCCATCACAAAGGTATACAAAATAAATTTAGCATTCCCACGCTAATAAAATTAAAAATCATTGCGTTTTATTTCGAAAGTTACCAATTCTGATTTCTTGCTATTTCTCTTTTCTCGGTTACTTTGACTTGAATCTTCCTTGACGAGTCAAAGTAAATTACATATACGTTTCAGTTCACGTTCGGAAATCAGCTACACTTCATATTGGCACAAACTTCACATTGGCACAAACCTCATATTGGCACCAACTTCATACATCACAATCACCTACATCAAACACATACATCCAGAATCACACAAAACATTGGTCCTTCGAGCCGGATATTCAAAACCATCCACAAATTCCGTTCCTGATTCTGAAGGTACGTTTGCATATGTATGTGAATAAAAAAGTGCAAATTCAAAATCCAAATTTTAATCAAAAAATTATATCAGTAAAATTATATTGAAGTTTTACTTAAATCACGCTCCTCTACATATATCGATTCGCTATATATAAATTCCGCGCGCGAAAAATCATATATACATAGGTTCCGTTCGGTGGAACAGCATACCGGTGTTAATTTTTGTCGTTTGCTTCACATTGACTTTCGTTTCGGTTCGTATAGAAAAGTGCATATACATACGTACATACATATTCTTATTAGAATTGTATGTGGTCAGTGACTTCTAGCTGGTGATCAATTCTTAGTACATAGAAGCTGTTCGTTTTCATTTTCGGTTTTCTCTTTTTCGCTTTGAGCGCAGCTTCTTTTTGTTTGGTGCACTTAAGACTGCTTTGTAGCATCTTAAGGGCAATTTCCGATCACAGCTATACACGAAGTTCTCTGCTTTCGATTTCGTTTCCTTTCTTTTGCTTTCTAGCAGCGACAGAAATTAAGAGCCGGTATTGCAAACATACATACGTGCATATATATATATAAGCAAAAGCATTTGAATTGGCTTTTGGTTTTCTCTACAGTAAGGGACAGAAAATTAAGGGCATTTCGATTCTTAATTTTTGTTGGGTTGAAGTAAAAAGTTTTTCGTTTTTAATTTTCTTTCGAATATCAAACCCAAGCGCCATTAGATATGTCGACCTTCGATTCTTTTATTCGCGCGTCTGATAATTTAATCGAATTTGAGGCGAATTTCAATACTATTGATGTCGCGAGACATTCTGTAGCGTCGTTAGAGATTCACGGCGACGAAATAAAAATTTTATGGAAGGTAGTCAAAGCCAAATACGAAAGCTATCTTCAATCTATCGCGGAAGATGAAGAATTAGAAGGAGAAGATAGGGCGATCCAATCTAATGACATTCCGGTTGTCAAGGCAAGACATCAGACCGCGTATAATTCGTACGTTAGGTGTCTGTCTGCTATAAATGAACGGATGACTACGTTCGATAGCCGTGTTCAGGCTAAAGCTAATTCAAGCCAGCTTGAAGTGCCTGAACTTCCTAATATAGGCGTACGGCTTCCTCCGTGCGATATCGATAGCTTCGACGGAAATTATACGGCATGGCCGTCGTTCCGTGATCTTTTTGAGGCCATTTATATCAAAAATTCGCGATTGAGTCCCGTGGAAAAATTATTCCATTTAAATCAAAAAACCAAAGGGGAAGCGAAGGAGATCGTTAAAACTGCTCCTCTAACCAATGAAGGTTTTTTGACCGCGTGGACTGCGCTCAAGGAACGTTTTGAAAATAAACGTATCCTAGTGAATACGCAATACCGTATTCTGTTTAGCGTCGCGTCTGTGACTTCGGAGTCGGGTAGTGCATTAAAGGCGATGCTTAGTACGGTAAATAGTTGTTTGTCCGCATTAAACCTGCACGGCGTTGATACTAGTTCTTGGGATTCAATGTTAGTCTATTTTTGCTCCACAAGATTGCCCAACACTACGCTTGCTTTATGGGAGCAATCGCTAAATTCTAAAAATACGCTTCCAACGTGGAAGCAATTTGATAAATTTCTCACTAGTCGCTACCAAACGCTGGAAACACTAAGTGATATCAAGTCTGGATCCCAACCACAATCCGACACGTCGCGTCCAAAGAGTCTCAGATCGCACTCTGTGAACTTAACGACTCCCGCGTGCAAGCTTTGTCCGAAAGAGCATCATCCAATTCGCTCGTGTCCACAATTTTTAAACATGAAAGTGGACAATCGTTTAGCAAGCATAAAAAAATTCGGTTTATGCATTAATTGTTTCGCTCGCGCTCATTCGGTCAAAGACTGCAAAAGTAAATATAGTTGTTTTACGTGTCACAAGCGTCATCATACGCTTTTACACCGGGATGTATTCAATCAAAAAAATCCAACGTCCGATGGTCCGTCCACTAGCGCTTTGGCTCAGCAACAATTGCTGTCAGCTCAAGTAGGCCCCAATACAGAAAACGAAAACGCTGCAGTGCAGTCGTGTTTGGCGGCGGGGATGACAAGCGTGTTGCTGGGTACGGCGATGGTGAGACTGGGCTATGAAGACAAGGTCCTTTATGCTAGGGCGCTTTTGGATTCAGGTTCCGAAGGGACATTTATTTCCGAAAAAGTGCTGCGGAAACTTCGACTGCCTTCAACTTCAGTGTGTGCCGCCATTAGCGGCGTCGGTGCTTCCGACAATATTATGTCTCGACACTCATGCCGAATTTCTATAGGGTCGCTTCTATTCGCTGACGTTAGGATCGAAACTACCGCGTTAGTGCTGCCAAAAATAACTGGCGACCTTCCGTCGTGCTCAATAGATAGAGCCTCGTTCGTGAGTCTGCCTAATATTCCATTAGCAGATAAAAATTTTGCTACTAAATCACCCATTGACGTTTTAATTGGGGCAGATCTTCTTCCAAGTGTCTTGAAAGACAACATTAAAATGAATATTTGTGGTTCATTAATAGCGCAAGAAACAGTCTTCGGGTGGATTTTGACTGGTCCAATTCTTCACCAAAAATCCTTTTCGATTCGAACGAACGTGTGTCTTTGCGATCAGAGCTCGGTGGAAAAAGCGCTCACTCGGTTTTGGGAGGTGGAGGATCTTCCTCAAAAGAGGATAGAGTCGGAAGAAGACCAATATTGTGAAGAGTTGTTTAAAAGTACCACTAAGAGAGTGAGTGATGGTCGCTATATGGTAGTTTTGCCGTTTAAGGAGAGCTTTCCTCAGGATCTGAAGATAGGATCGTCGAGAAAAATAGCTTTGGCGCAGTTTTTGCGGAACGAGGCGCGGTTAAATAAAAACCCAAAGTTCAAAATTGAATATGATTCTGTTATTCAAGAATATTTAGAGCTCGGGCATATGGAACGGGTTCCAAGCTCGCATACAACTCCTAATTTTTATTTGCCTCACCACGCGGTGATAAAAGAAGAGAGCACCACAACGAAAGTGCGGGTCGTATTTAACGCCTCCAGTCCGTCTGATAATTCGGTGAGTCTTAACGACGTTCTGCATACTGGGCCTGTATTACAGTCAGATTTGACACTCCTCCTCCTTAGATGGCGATTTTTCAAATTCGTCTTCAACGCCGATATACAAAAAATGTATAGGCAAATTTTAGTTGCACCGCATCAGACTCCATTCCAAAGAATCCTGTTTCGCCAGGCCCCAGGAGAAGATGTCGCAGATTTCGAATTGAAGACGGTGACATTTGGTGTCAACTGCGCCCCCTACCTCGCGATCCGAACGCTTTTACAGCTAGCAGATGATGTCGAACACTCACTGCCGTTAGCTAGTCATATTCTGAGAGAGTCCATGTATGTAGATGACGTACTAGCTGGAGGTCATACGATAGAATCTACTATTCAAGCGCGAGACGAGTTGAAGAAAGCTTTAGAGTCAGCAGGATTTCCTTTGAGAAAGTGGACTTCCAATTCTCAAACAGTGTTGACCGGCCTTCCAAAAACCCATCTTCTTCACGAAGATTTCCTTTCGCTCGATGAGCATAGTATCGCGAAAACCCTCGGGATTCGGTGGAACGCTCAAGCCGATACGTTCTATTTCACTGCAAAAGCTTTAGAGGAGAAAGCGTCATATACGAAAAGGGAAATTTTGTCGCAGATTGCTAAATTATTCGATCCGGCCGGTTGGCTCGCTCCCATCGTCGTATCTGCGAAAATCTTAATGCAAGATATCTGGCTAGCGCGGATTGATTGGGACGCTCCACTTCCTCCTGCTTGCGTGAAAAAATGGGCAATATTTTTAAAAAATTTTCCGTACATCAATGATATTAGGGTGCCGCGTTGGGTAGAATTTCAACCAAATTGTGACTTCGAACTTCACGGTTTTTGTGACGCTTCCGAAAAGGCGTACGGAGCAGCCCTATATGTGCGCATAGCAAACGCAGATCGGGTGACAACACATCTGCTCGTAGCAAAGAGTCGAGTCGCCCCTGTAAAAACTGTCTCCCTACCTCGATTAGAGTTGTGTGGCGCTGTGCTGCTTGCAGAAATGGTGCAAGCGTTCTCACTGCACATGCCTATAGGTCCACATAAACGATTTTTTTGGACTGATTCTACAATTGTTTTAGCGTGGCTACAAAAACCACCTTGTCATTGGAAAAGTTTTATAGCTAATCGTGTTTCCAAAATTCTGCATTGCATAGGCCCCTCTAGATGGCTGCATGTTGACTCAGAATGCAATCCAGCTGATTTAGCTAGCCGTGGAGTGAATGCTAGTGACTTAAGGGTTAACGATTTGTGGTGGCATGGGCCAGCGTGGCTTCCTTTACCTTTAGCCCACTGGCGACACCGCGGCTCCACTTTATCCTTTGAAACGGATGAAGAGAGGAAGCCGCTTCGAACGCATGCTGCTACACTGGATGTGACGGAAGATATTCTCGAGCGATTTTCGGATTATTCTCGAGCCGTCCGAGTTCTGGCGTATGTGTACCGTTTTGTAAAAAACATTCATCCTACGCAGAAATCCATTGTCAGTTCCCTTACCGACACGTTATCTAGGCGCGAAACGACGGAAATTCAAACGCAGCTTTGTCGATTAGCTCAACGGAAAAATTATCCAACAGAATACGAGTCCCTAAAAAATAAAAAGGCAATAGCGTCCACTAGTTCTTTATTGAATCTCAATCCATTTCTCGATAAGGATGATGTGATGCGAGTGAATAGCAGATTAGCCGCGAGTCCTAGTCTCTCATATAATGAGAGACATCCGATTATAATTCCTTATAATTGTCAGCTATCCCGACTTCTAGTGCGCTTTCATCACAAAATTTCGCTTCATGGTGGAAACGCACTCGTTCTAAGATTAATTCGAACACAATTTTGGATTCCAAAAGTGAAAAATTTAATTAAAACAGTTATTCACAATTGTAAAGCGTGTATTTTACATAAGAGCAAATTGAGGTCACAAATGATGGGTATCCTTCCTCCTGAGCGTACGATGTTGGATAGGCCATTCCTCCACACTGGTATTGACTTCGCCGGCCCCTTTGAAATTAAAAGCGCAGCCGGCCGTTCAAGGATTGTAACAAAGGGTTACGCTTGTGTTTTTGTTTGTTTTGCAACAAAGGCCATTCATCTTGAGGCAGTCTCTGACCTCTCCACTCCAGCTTTCCTGGCGTCGTTCAATCGGTTTGTCGCAAGGCGGGGCTGTCCAGGCCATCTTTACTCCGACAATGGTAAAAATTTCGTAGGTGCGTCTCGCCAATTGTATGCCGAGTTCGTCAGTACCTCACGTGATGCTGTCCTTGCACAGCAGGTTCACCACAAAATTGTGTGGCATTTCATTCCCCCCGGAGCGCCTCATATGGGAGGGCTTTGGGAGGCCGGCGTTCGCAGTTTCAAAGCTCATTTCGTAAAAGTGATCGGTACATGCAAGCTGACCTTCGAAGAATTTACAACAGTTCTTGTTCGCATTGAGGCCTGTTTAAATTCTCGTCCCATCTCTCCAATGTCCGAAAATCCGTCGGATCTTGCCGCATTAACTCCGGGACATTTCCTAATAGGTGGCCCATTACTGGCTCCTCCTGAGCCACGTATCAACGAAAATCCATTATCAATTATAAATCGTTGGCAGCGTGTGAAAGCGTTTAATCAAGAATTTTGTAATCGGTGGAAAAATGAGTATTTGTCCGAACTCCATAAACGCACTAAATGGAAACAAGGAAAAGAAAATTTAGTGGTCGACTCACTCGTAGTAATAAAAGACGAGAACTTACCCGTGACGTCATGGCGCTTGGGTCGGGTGGTAAAAGTATACGAAGGGCGGGACGGACGCGTTCGGGTGGCGGATATCCGTACGGAGAAAGGCATTGTCACGCGACCTATCGTCAAATTAGTCAGCCTTCCGCCTCAATAACATCCCTTCTCTCCTTTTTCTTGTTCCATCCCGCTCCTAGATTCCGCATATTCCGCCCATTCCGCATATTCCGTAGTCAACAAAATGTCGATTAACGCAGCCGCAAACGTCGTCGCCACCGTCGCCGAGAAACCTGCCAAACAACCGGCAACAACTCCGTCGTCTAAAGGTCGATCTAGACCTGAGTTCGCGTGCCGAGTCTGTCGTGGTGTGCATGCGTTGCGATTTTGCCAAAAATTTCTGGCCATGAATACCGAGAAGCGTTTGCGGACTGTACTTTTGCGGAAATATTGTCCGAAATGCCTTGCGCATAGCCATTCCTCTGGCACCTGCGAAAGTACAGCCCGCTGCCGCTATTGCGGAAAAAGGCACCATAGTTTGCTGCACATGCATGAGCGACTCGGAGAGAGGTCAGCTGAACGACCAATGCATGCAATCCAGCTCCTTTGCCAGCAAAAGGCCATATTGATGCCAACTGCGCAGATCCGGTTGCAGGTGGGGAGCCATCTACATTTTGTCCGCGCGCTCGTAGATCAATGTAGTCCGGTTAATCGCGTGACCGTCAGTGCGGTTAAAGATTTGCACATATCCACGACAACAGTAGATAAAGACATTCTATGCCGCCTCACTATTCGAGCCCGACATGATTTAAATGTCAAAATCGAGGGCATTTTTCACGTCTGCGATCAAATCAAGATTACATCGCCATCGCAGGCAATGAATCCCGCAGTCGCACAAGCGTATCGCAATTTAACCTTAGCGGATCCGGGCTTCTTTGAGCATACGCCAGTTAACGTCGTACTAGGTTGCGACTTTTATCCGAAGCTCCTCCTGAGCGATGTGCGCCCAGCGCACGGGAACGATCCTTTCGGGCAAAACACGGTGCTTGGGTGGGTACTCTCCGGTGCCTACTCCAAGTAGTAGTATTACTACCACTCCCGTTCATATATACATAAAACAAAAAAAAAAAAAATAATGGATTTAATGAATTTACTTGAATTAAAATACAAATGCACTTACCCATATGCAAACGTTTCTTTATTTATTTCTACATATACAGCAGCTGATGTTAAGCACTTCGCTTGGGAACCTTCTCTTTCTTCTGGGAATTGCTGCCGAATATTCTCTATTTTTTGTATATTGCAGAATACTGCAAGGCCGGCGGCAATGTTCAGATCGGAACAGTAAGATCAAAACAAAGATCGAAACCCTTAGAAAGAGAAGGCTCCTAATGCCTAATTTTAGTACATTATAATACTAGCCTTATACCGGGCAAAATATAACACTTTTGTTTCGTTCCGAGGAGTAAGCTCGGCTTCCGTTCGGGTTTACTTCCTCACTTACTTTCTGGAGCTCCATCACAAAGGTATACAAAATAAATTTAGCATTCCCACGCTAATAAAATTAAAAATCATTGCGTTTTATTTCGAAAGTTACCAATTCTGATTTCTTGCTATTTCTCTTTTCTCGGTTACTTTGACTTGAATCTTCCTTGACGAGTCAAAGTAAATTACATATACGTTTCAGTTCACGTTCGGAAATCAGCTACACTTCATATTGGCACAAACTTCACATTGGCACAAACCTCATATTGGCACCAACTTCATACATCACAATCACCTACATCAAACACATACATCCAGAATCACACAAAACAGTCTATTTATTTGGGATTAACGTGAACACGGAATATCACCCCCGCACTTTAGGGGGTATTGGTGGGTAGAAATAATTAACAAATATTTTTTTATTAATCAATACTTATTTCTGAGGATCAGAAAACAAAAAATTCACTTATTTTCCGAGTTAAAAAAAAAACCTGATTTTGAGCCATTAGGGGGTTGAACGGGGCGAATAGCGGGAAATTGAATGATGAAAAAACTTTTGATGGTCATTTTTGGATTCAGCGCATCAAAATACATAGGAATAAGTGGGTCTTCTTTCTGGCACATGACTTTTTTTGTGTGCCTGTGCAATTATACTACTTACAATTTTGTCAGTTTGCAAATTCGATTTATTCATGGAAAATAAATCAAATTAATCGTTAAAATTTGGCTCCAAACGTGTGAGGCTTCGGATTGAAAATCATCGCTGCCGCTGCTAAAAAAGAAGAATCCCGCCAAAGCTAGAAACCGAGATTGCGATTGACCCAAACCACGAGGATCACCTTCTCGCCACATGGAGATTAGAGCAGTCAAAAGTCAGGTAAGGCAATACATATATACATTTCAAGGGTGACCGCAAGTACATACATACAGAAGTACAGTTACAATTTGGTTGGATACATTATAAGCATACAAATTACTGTTCTTCTTGCACTTCACCTGACCTTCAAGTTTAAGTTAAGCATCATCGCTATGGCATCACAGTAGGTGAACACGTGAACACGTGATCACGTATTTCATCAGCACCCCGTGGTTGCAGTCATTTATTGCTAATTTCTTTGATCTCTTTCGCCTTGACTTTGGTACGTGCGACCATTAACAGCTCTGTTAACTTCAACTTTGAAGGTCAGTTATTTAACAGCTACAGAGCATGGCAACATATTAACAATAGTCGGTTGTTAACTAACAGCAATACAATCAACAAAAACTTAAGGCTTTTTAACATTTATACAGAGTGAGAAATGCTAAAAGTAAACGAAAAAGTTACGAAAACGATGTATCGGTTCTCGAAGACTTTTAAAAACAAAAAAGGCGTGCAATTAATAACATTTCACGTATTAAAAAACCGAAAGAAGAACAAAGTGTTTCTTTTGATCCAATTCAATTGCAGTGTAGACTTGATATTCTTAATCAATACATTGACACCGCAATGCTCGCTCAAGACGACATCGATGCAATTGAATATAATTTAGAAGACAGAGCTGAGTTAGAAGATTTGTGAGTATCAACAAAAGCGTCTTTAATTCGGTTGATGGACATAACCAGTGAAACAAATATATGTAACAATTAATAGAATACAGTAAAAAAAAATCAATGTTGCCAAATATGAAGTTTCCAAAATTTAATGGTAAATATTCTGAATTGAAAAATTTCATAGGCATGTTCGAAAGCTTAGTGCATAGTGATCAATCTTTTAGTGATATCGAAAAATTCACTCATCTTGTGTCGTGTTTGTCAGATGAAGCATTAGGCACGGTGCAAGCTTATCCGATTTCAAATGAAAATTATTCAAAGGCTCTTTCCAGCTTAATGAGTGGTTACGACAATCCATGTCTGTTAATTTTCGACACTATTTCAAAACTATTTGAAGTTCCACAAAACACAAAGCCATCAGCTTCTAGCACAGGATCAGTAGCTGATACGTTTTCAGCAACAAATGGATCACTGTTGTCAGTTGAAGATGATCAAAACAATTTAAATGCCTTTCTTACACACCTGGCAATGAGCAAGGTTGATTCTACCACAAGGGAATAATGGGAAGAACAATTGGATTATGAAAAGCTTCCAACTTGGAGCGATTGTCAAGTTATGCTCAATAAACGTTTCCAGCATTTATCTATCGCAGAATCATCCTCAGTTAAGCAAAACGATTCATCTCAGAAAAGTAAAAATCAAACTACCAATTCAGGGTCAAAAAAGGGTCAATTATCAGCGCTATCAGTTAACAGGTTGGCTGATAAGTCCCCGGTCTAACAAAGAAAAACACATTTTTTTGTCAAAATTCGTTTTTATTGTTGAACATAGTTCCCTTCAAGAGCGATACAACGATTATAACGACCTTCCAATTTTTTGATACCATTTTGGTAGTACTCCTTCGGTTTTGCCTCAAAATAGGCCTCAGTTTCGGCGATCACCTCTTCATTGCAGCCAAATTTTTTCCCTGCAAGCGTCCTTTTGAGGTCTGAGAACAAGAAAAAGTCGCTGGGGGCCAGATCTGGAGAATACGGTGGGTGGGGAAGCAATTCGAAGCCTAATTCATGAATTTTTGCAATCGTTCTCAATGACTTGTGGCACGGTGCGTTGTCTTGGTGGAACAACACTTTTTTCTTCTTCATATGGGGCCGTTTTGCCGCGATTTCGACCTTCAAATGCTCCAATTACGACATATAATAGTCACTGTTGATGGTTTTTCCCTTCTCAAGATAATCGATAAAAATTATTCCATGCCCATCCCAAAAAACAGAGGCCATTACTTTGCCAGCGGACTTTTGAGTCTTTCCACGCTTCGGAGACGGTTCACCGATCGCTGTCCACTCAGCCGACTGTCGATTGGACTCAGGAGTGTAGTGATAGAGCCATGTTTCATCCATTTTCACATATCGACGCAAAAACTCGGGTGTATTGCGAGTTAACAGCTGCAAACACCGCTCAGAATCATCAACACGTTGTTGTTTTTGGTCAAATGTGAGCTCGCGCGGCACCCATTTTGCACAGAGCTTTTTCATATCCAAATATTGATGAATGATATGACCAACACGTTCCTTTGATATCTTTAAGGCCTTTGCTATCTCGATCAACTTCATTTTACGGTCATTCAAAATCATTTTGTGAATTTTTTGATGTTTTCGTCGGTAACTACCTCTTTCGGGCGTCCACTGCGTTCACCGTCCTCCGTGCTCATTTCACCACGCTTGAATTTTGCATACCAATCAATTATTGTTGATTTTCCTGGGGCAGAGTCCGGAAACTCATTATCAAGCCAAGTTTTTGCTTCCACTGTATTTTTTCCCTTCAGAAAACAGTATTTTATCAAAACACGAAATTCCTTTTTTTCCATTTTTTTCACAATAACAAAAGTTGCTTCACAAAAGACGCTCTATCTCACAAACTAATTGACTTACAGACGTCAAATTTTGACACGAATCATTTGAAGGTTGCCACTATATAAAAATAATATGCATTTAATACTAGCGACGCCATCCATGTGCAGACCGGGGACTTATCAGCCAACCTGTTACTGAAGGTAACGAAACACAACCACAAGTTAGTTCAAACGAAATAAAATGTTATTATTACAAATCAAATGATCATTTCAGTTATGGAAAGGGTCATGATGTTTCTAAATGCAGGTTATCTAAAATTCGTGTATGCCAAGGTTCGCATAACACACTCCTTCACAGATATTCGTATGAAGGTTCAACAGTTGCTTCTTTTTCGAAATTAGATCCAGGATCGCAAGTTAATTGCATGACTGAAGAATTAGCCAACATTTTGTCGCTGCAAAGAAAAAACAAGTCAATTCCAATCGCTGGCATAGGCAACGCTTGTCAAACTGTTCGCCACTCAGTCTCTACTACGCTTCAATCTCGTTTTAATTCATTTTTCTTTGAGAGTGAGTATTTAATTATGAAATCAATCTCTACATGTCATCCAGACCGATCACTGCCAATGGAAAAATGAAACTTACCTAAGAACGTAGAACTTGCAGATCCTTGTTTCTACAAACCGCAGCGCGTTGACATCTTGATAGGGGCTGAAGTCTTTCTTGACATTCTGTGCGTTGGTCAAATTAAAACAGAATCAAAATTGCCAACAATGCAAAAAACGTTGCTTGGCTGGATCATATCGGGAAGGTATATTACTAATAATAAAAAATCTCAAAAATCGTGTTTGCTTCTTGATTCGTCTACATACTAGTGATTGCGATTTACAAACGTATGTTAAAAGGTTTTGGGAATTCAAAGAACTTCCCAGTACACCTACTCGTAGCAATTTTACAAAAGAGCATGAAAAATGCGAATCTAAATTCAATCAATCAATAAAACAATTTCCTAATGGGCGATTCAAAAAAGACCCGTCGTCATTAGGAGCTTCCTACGAAATTGCTAAGCGGAGATTCCTAGCATTTGAGCGAAAATTAGAAAAGGATGTATCAATGCACTCTCTCTATTGAAAATTTATGGCAGAATATTTAGACTTCGGGCATATGTCTGTCACAAGTAATGATATTTCTACAAAACTTCACTACTACAAACCGCATCAATGCGTGATGCGTCCGAGCAGCGTTTCCACTTAATTGCGTGTGGTGTTCGACGCATCCAGCAAAACTTCTTCACAAGTTTAACTGAATGATATTCTGATGGTTGGCGCTACAATCCAACCTGATTTATATGCTATAATTCTTCGATTCCGAATGCACAAATACGCTATCACAGCAGACATAACTAAAGTGTACCGTCAATTTCAAATTAATGAGGCAGATCGGATATTCCAACTTATACTTTGGCGAGCAAGCCCAAAGGATCCTATCGAAACATTTCAATTAAATACAGTTAATACAGCCTTAAATATTTAAGCGACATACACGCAAGTTCACATCAAATTGGCTCAAAAGTTATCGCAAACGATTTCTTTGTCGATGACATGCTTACTGGTGCAGAGACTATAGAGGACTTAGACAACATTCGTCTACAAGTCACCGATATTTCAAAGTCAGCTGGACTTGCACTATCCAAATGGCTTTCTTATTATTCCTCATACGCCACGGAACGTATAGAGAGACCACTCACGATAAATGAAGCGGATTCAACAAAAACGCTTAGAATTACGTGGTGTTACAAATCAGATTGCTTCAATTTTCAATTCGACAAGGACCTCAATCATGTCAATGCAACAAAACGCAACATTCTTTCTATTTCATCTCGTTTATTTGACCCACTGGGGCTATTGGCTCCATTCATCATCCGCTCAAAAATGTTTTTACAGGAGCTCTGGCTTAACGATTTAGACTGGGATGAATCAATTCCTCAACGCTTGCACACGTGTTGGCAAAACTTTAAAACCGATCTAACGCTCTTAAGTTTTATTACAGTTCCGAGATTTGTCCAAACTGTATTAAGTGCTGGCATCGAAATTCATGGCTTCGCCGACGCGTCAATTCGTGCGTATGGGTGTTGTTTGTATATCCGAAGTCTATAGAAGCTCCTTTGAAAACAAGATCGTTGCCTAGATTGGAATTGAGCGCTGCTCACTTGTTAGGTAAGTTCTGGTTTTCCGTTCCTCCCTTATTAAAATTTAACTACAGTCGAATTGTCCTTTAGACAGATTCAGAAATCACTTTACATTGGCTCAAATCCCATCCTTCAACTCTAAATATATTCGTTGCCAACAGGGTAGCTGACACACAAGAGATAACATCAGGTATTAAATGGTGTCACATGCCTTTTAAAAGTAACCCTGCAGATCTTGTATTGAGAGGTTGCAGAGTTGAGGACTTTAAGCATTCAATATGGTTTACTGGTCTTAAGTTTCTTCTCAAGGATCCAGGTTCATGGCCAAAAAACAAGCATTTTGATCTTACAGAAGAGCAGCAATCTTTGGAAACACGAAATACGCAAATAACGCTTGTAACAACTGAAGATACATCCAATTCATTGCTTGCACTCGTGCAAAAAATTCCATCTTATTCAAAGCTACTGAGAATAGTTTCATATGTTTTAAGTATTAAAAAATCAAAAATGACTTTAAAAAAAAATGTGTTACGAAGGTCCTCCATCTGCTATAGAGCTACCGTTAGCTTTTTTTTTAAGGTAGTTGAACTGATTCAGAATCAATCGTGTTCAACGGAGCTTCAACTTTTTGATAAGTGTAAGCCCTTATCGCCACAGTATCAAAAGCTTAACCCTTTCATTCACAGTTTTAAGGACGATGGACTAGAATTTTCGCTTATAAGAGTCGGCGGGCGATTGTTAAATTCTCGACTTTCATACGATGCCAGATTTCCTTTACTTTTGCCTCATAGAATGTTTGTAGAAACATACTTACGACATTTGCACATAAAAAAATCTACATGCAGGAGCAAAAGTACTTATAGCAATACTTCGCCAAGAAGTTTGGGTTGTCAACGAGAGGCAACAATGTAGCAAAATCGTTCGACGTTGCATCCATTGTTTTAAGTATAAGCCGAAGATCCTCAACTAAATTATGGGTAATTTACCCACTGAGCGCGTATCTTCAAGTCGCTCTTTCTCAATAAGTGGAGTTGATTTTTGCGGACCAGTAAACTTAACTTTAAAAATTCGTGGCAGACCACCAATAAAAATTTATATTGCTGTTTTTGTGTGTTTTGCCACAAAGGTGATACATTTAGAAACTGTAACTGATTTAAATTCTGATTGTTTCATTTCATGTCTGAAAAGATTTACCAGCCGGAGGGTACTCCCGAAAAAACTATTTTGAGACAACGAGACAAATTTTGTCGGCGCTCAGCGGAAGCTGGAATCAAAACGATTGGCAAAATGCTTCCAACCATCGAAGAGCTTCAAACAATCCTCGTCGAGATCGAAGCCATTCTCAACTCCAGGCTATTGGCTCCACTCAGCAATGACCCAAACGACGGGGAGGCTCTGACACCCGCTCATTTGCTGCACGGAGAAATGCTGCTTACGCTGCCGCAAGAATCAGAATTAAGCGTGGACGATGCCAAAATTCCACTATTGAAACGGTTGCAGCAATTATCAGCAGTCAAAACCGCATTTTGGAAAGCATGGTCACGGAATTATCTGCTAACGTTACAACAGCGAACGAAATGGAACAAGGAGTATCTGACCTTAACCGTGGACCAACTCGTTCTTCTTAAAGACGACAGCCTTCAATCTCAGCACTGGCTTACATGACGAATAATCCAAGTGCACGCAGGCAGCGATACGAAGGTTCGCGTCAAAACCAGAGCCGGCGATCTTAGACGACCGATAACTAAAATGGCTTTATTACCTTTTGACGCTTAGATAATGACATCGCGCCGAGGCGCCCTGGATGTTCAACCAAAACAACTCTTATACATCATGCACGTGGAGTGCCTGCCTAAAACTATTTTGCTCATTTCTGTTATATTCTTTTAACACTCAAAATTTGAAATAATTAGCATAAGTTTGTACTCATGGCATTCTTCAAAAGTTTATGAAAGTGCGCGCAAGGAATAGTTCAATCAATTTCATAATTTGAAGTTTCAACAATTATACAACTTAGAAATTGGTCAGTTTGCAAACTCGATTTAATTGTGCAAAATAAATCAAATTAATCGTTAAAATAAAACTACAAGGAATAAAAAATAAATTCAAATTTCGTTAATTTGTAAAAATAAAAAATAAAATTCTTTGATATATAAAATCTAAAAATTATTGGATTAATAGGTACCTGAACATAAGCGGCATGTCTGCGGCGCCGCATTGATAAAAATTGCTTCTTTTCACACGCCGCGGCGCGTTATAGTTTCAGTATTGTTTCAACCATGGAAACAGGGTTAACGAACTAATATATTACGAAAAAAATGTTGTCCCAATTATTCAATATTTCATGCAGAAAAGGATTAATAAGACCCTTGGGCACGAAAAAAAAAGTTTTTACGCATATTTCATATATTATGATAAAGACAAAAATCTAATTAAAACATTTTTCGTCGAAATCAGCGTCCATCTTCCCGCAAGCGGTCCTTTTACAACGTTTGTCGTGATATTTTTCATTTTTTACATCCAAAATTACAAACAACGAGTTCCCTTACAACGCAAAACGCGCAGAGATACCTGTGCGGCGAAAATTTGCCGCTAGTCAACGCTCATCGCCGCAGCGGTAACGTTGCGGCACGCACGCTCGTGTGAAGGCTTCCATTTATTTCTGTGTACTTTGAAACGCGCCGTGAACAACCGCTCGTGTGCAGTGGCCCTTAGGCATCTTATAATTTTTTGCGCTCTAAAAGGGTGTAATTCTTCTATTCGGCGTGGTCCGTAAAGCAATGCATGAGACTTTATTAATTTTTAAGTTTTTACTTTTTGCTTGCTTCTGAGTATCCGTCAATTCGTACAGAATTAAAACTTATTTAAAGTCATCGTCCGTACTCTGGATGATGCGGATGTAATATCGGTGTGAAAAATTTCGATACTTCAAAACATCTTTAAGTATGAAAATTCACATTTTCGAGACTATTTCATTTGCGATGGAAAACCCTTTACACGCCTGCTTTTTCAGTTCCAGTATATTCTGCTTAGCTGACTTCGCACTTTAAAGGCTCAACGCTGACAAAGTAAATTTAAAGGAGGTATAAGCTCATTGTTTTGAAGAAAGGAAATCAGAGTTGAAATTTCGATGACAGGTCAACAGAAATATAGAAAATGTATGACTTTAATGCAACCCTGTGAGTCCGATTATTTGTAATTAGCGTATGCGTTCAAGTAGCGCAACGAGGTCAAAGTACTTCTTTGTTTTTTCTAAATGTGTTTGATATAGGTTTAGAGCGTAGAGCCCTTTAGCGCACATGTAAGTTTCCTGCACAAAAATATGCTACGGCAGCATTTTTGTCTGCATTTGGATGAAAATTTCTCTTTTAGCTGCATTCAACTTAGGTGCACATTCGCTTTAACAGCATCTTATTTCACTGTCAGACAAAAAAAAGCAAATTAATGTTTGTACAATTTTCCTGTAGATTTCGGCCTCCTAAGCAAGAAAAAAAATTTTTGGAATTTTTCTATGGAAGAGTTTTTGAGAAAAAAATTTTTGAAATTTTTTTCAGTGCATTTCGTAGGTGCACTTGCTACTTCAAGCACATCTCGGGCCCCGATCTACCGATCTTAATATCTTTTTTTTAATTATAGATAATTAAGCTCCCTACAACTTTTACAAACAAAGTTTTTGATTTGCATGAGTAGTTTTAGTGCTAGAGGTGCAATTATAGAAGAAAATTGTGTTTTTTTCTAAAAAAAAATCAGGGTAAATTTTTCATATAAAAATCTGTAAAAACTAGAAATCGAAGTGGCAAACCCATTTTAAAATTTTTTGCGTATATTCAAGTGTTTCTTCTAAAAACTAAGCCCTTGGCTTAAATCGGTGGAAAATTTACGGAGCTATGATTTTTTTGCAAAAACACAAAAAAATCGATGTTTCACAATTTTTGCTTTGTTCACAAAACTTGTCCATATGAGCCGAAATTATTTTATGAAGGTGCAATTGAGTAAATTTTCACATAAATAAATGCATAAATGCTACCTGTTTATTGATTAAAAATGAATTTCGTTTTGTCCTGCCTTTTAGAATATTGTGGTGGATTTGTTAACCTGTCGGTCTGAATTACCTGCACCAGATAAAAAAAGGGTACAGTGCTTTCCCTTAGTGGGAAAATAAAAGGTATTAGTGGTATTCAAGCAACAGTGCAAATCGCAGTGTGCAATATTTGCACTGCTTTTTTTGTACGCAATTTGACAAGTGCAAATATTGCACACAGCGTTTGCACTGTTGCTTGAATACCACTATTATGAATATGTTTTGAGCGTTAACTTCAATTTTTATACTTTGTGTGTTTCTTTACTCGCTATTTTGCCTATTTCATGCAGCGTAGTATAAAATACCTGAGGTTTTGCATACTTTACATACATACTTTATATACATACTTACGTACAGTACAGAAAATTTATGGCAACATATAAAAGGGTAACACTTATGCGTTTAAATTAGTAATCTTGAACTAAATTTTGAAGAACGTACATCAATTGAAAATAAAATAAATTTTAAAATATAAAAAATGATTAAAAGATTCGTGTATTCATGTGCAAAAACAATCCGGACGATTTTTGCAATGTTTGTGGATTATATATGTTAAAAAATAGAGAATTGACGTTTACTGAAGCACTGCGAAAGACTATTTCCATTACTTCGGTGTTTTGCCAACTCTTAATGAGCCGTAGACGCCTAAAAGAATATGTGACCTTTGTCATAGAAAGTTATCAAAATGGGCTTTTGGAGACCGGTAAGAATTAAAAATTTAATACGCTATAAAAAAAAACTAACTATTTGCATTCTAGTTACAAGAATTTTGACACGGCAATGGAATGGAGTGAGCCCTTTTGTCACTCGGTTGTCTGCTTTTTTTTGCCTTAGTGTAAGAAGTGGATTTGGAAAAATTTTTAATTGGGAATACGTGTCATTAGTAAAGCGTGCCTCGTACGGAGTGTTTTTGTCGGCGTCTGAAGTAAAATCACTTTAACACTTGTTAATCTGTGTTCTATTGCTTTATATTTCCGGTTAAATCAATTAATAACTAAGTTTTGCTCGTATTGTAAAGAGAGAGAGATGGAGAGATGGCTACATGAGATGTAATGGAGCATTGAAGACAAGAGCGAGGTAGTCAATCGAAGGCAGCGACGGAGAGCGGACGTGTACGCGCATCAGTTTTTAAACGAAAATCCATTAATGTGTTTTGATAATTGTTTTGTTTTCAATATTGTTAATTTCAATACGTTTGCGGCATTCTGCGTTTTTTTATTTCATTTTATAAATAAAGTTTAGTTTTAACAGTATTAAGTTGGCAGCTTGTGATTTTTTAGGTTTTACACCTGTAATTATTAAATTTTTGATTGCTTAAATGTCTACAACTGTGATCAACACTAGAAGTGCTGCTGTCTCGCGCAAAGCAGCTGCCCCGACCACTCCCCTAAGATATCTTGACTCGCGTCCGCATCACTCATCGATACCAACAACACCTGTTAATTTCGATGCAGGCCTTGACTCTAAGCTGAATTCAATCAGAGAGAGCATAGTTGATCAACTCACTGGTGCTCTCACAGCCTCGGAAGGAAGAGTAATGCAGAGAATCGGAGAGCTGTCTGCTGACTTAGCTAATGTTAAATTAGCAATAAAAAATGTGCTAGATAGAGTAGAGGCGGTTGAAGCTGTATGCGCTGAATTCGACATGCTAAAAGAGGAACTACATACTCTTAAAGCTGCAGCTATGAGTAAAAATTCAAATTCGAGTGATGCTCCACTTTCGACTGCAATGATTGACGAACTTAACTCACTAAAATGCATAGTAAAGAAGTATGAGAGTGATTCTGTGGCAACCGATATCATCAAAAATGGAGTGCCTCTTGTTGCGAATGAAAATTTGGCTACACTATTTAGTAGAATTTGCTCTGCTATTAAATATGATTCTCCTAGACTTCGAAATATTTTTAGAGTGAAAGGCAAAAACATCAATAAAAAAGCAACAATTGTTGTGAAGCTATCGTCAGCGTTGGAGCGTAACAACTTGCTTAAGGCAATTGCCACTTTCCGTTGAGCTAACAAGCGGCAGCTCACTCTGAATGACATTGGGTGCGGGGGAGGTGAGAAATTTTACTTACACGAAAGTCTGACCAAAAAGAATCGTGATATTTTTGCGTATGCACTCCAAAAAAAGCGTGAGAATGGTCTTGCTGCTGTGTTCTCTCTTCGTGGCTTGGTGTTTGTGATAGCATCTCCAGATAGCGATGCTACGGTTGTACCCAGTAAGCAAAGCGTTGATTGCGTTGCTGGTAGTATTAATTCCGAATGACTGACCGCTTTTAGATATTTTAAAATGAATGTATTTATATATACCATATTTATAATTTTAATTCCTAATTTAATTCTTCATCTACCTGTTTTGGTTTCTAAACTATCTATTGTTCTCAGTGTCTATGTTTCATCTTCTATGCTTCTTAATCTGCTATATCTGGTCTTTTATATCTCTCTATTTCTCATGCTCGCTGATTTGGGCAATATGATGCTTGAAGCTGATTCCTTAAAACTGAGTCTTGACTGAGTTTAATGGAATGTCTAATAGTGCTACTAATATCCATAAAGTACTTATAAATACTCTTTGTAAACAATATAATGGGTTAAATGTGATCCATTTCAATGCGAGAAGCCTGCATGGCAATAAACTAGATTATTTCAGGTATACGTTTGAAGAGTCTCCTGTTGATATTATATGTGTATCCGAAACGCGGTTTAAGAGTGAAATTCCTGATTCCTATTATAGTCTTAATAAATTTAAGCTCTTTCGTAATGATAACAGGTTGGCTGATAAGTCCCCGGTCTAACAAAGAAAAACACATTTTTTTGTCAAAATTCGTTTTTATTATTCAAAATAGTTCCCTTCAAGAGCGATACAACGATTATAACGACCTTCCAATTTTTTGATACCATTTCGGTAGTACTCCTTCGGTTTTGCCTCAAAATAGGCCTCAGTTTCGGCGATCACCTCTTCATTGCAGCCAGATTTTTTCCCTGCGAGCATCCTTTTGAGGACTGAGAACAAGAAAAAGTCGCTGGGGGCCAGATCTGGAGAATACGGTGGGTGGGGAAGCAATTCAAGGCCTAATTCATGAATTTTTGCCATCGTTCTCAATGACTTGTGGCACGGTGCGTTGTCTTGGTGGAACAACACTTTTTTCTTCTTCATATGGGGCCGTTTTGCCGCGATTTCGACCTTCAAACGCTCCAATAACGACATATAATAGTCACTGTTGATGGTTTTTCCCTTCTCAAGATAATCGATAAAAATTATTCCATGCCCATCCCAAAAAACAGAGGCCATTATTTTGCCAGCGGACTTTTGCGTCTTTCCACGCTTGGGAGACGGTTCACCGATCGCTGTCCACTCAGCCGACTGTCGATTGGACTCAGGAGTGTAGTGATAGAGCCATGTTTCATTCATTGTCACATATCGACGCAAAAACTCGGGTGTATTGCGAGTTTACAGCTGCAAACACCGCTCAGAATCATCAACACGTTGTTGTTTTTGGTCAAATGTGAGCTCGCGCGGCACCCATTTTTCACAGAGCTTTTTCATATCCAAATATTGATGAATGATATGACCAACACGTTCCTTTGATACCTTTAAGGCCTCTGCTATCTCGATCAACTTCATTTTACGGTCATTCAAAACCATTTTGTGAATTTTTTTGATGTTTTCGTCGGTAACCACCTCTTTCGGGCGTCCACTGCGTTCACCGTCCTCCGTGCTCATTTCACCACGCTTGAATTTTGCATACCAATCAATTAATGTTGATTTTTCATGGGGCAGAGTCCGGAAACTCATTATCAAGCCAAGTTTTTGCTTCCACTGTATATTTTCCCTTCAGAAAACAGTATTTTATCAAAACACGAAATTCCTTTTCTTCCATTTTTTTCACAATAACAAAAGTTGCTTCACAAAAGACGCTCTATCTCACAAACTAATTGACTTACAGACGTCAAATTTTGACACGAATCATTTGAAGGTTGCCACTATATAAAAATAATATGCATTTAATACTAGCGACGCCATCTATGTGTCAGACCGGGGACTTATCAGCCAACCTGTTAGAATGGATAGCAGAGGTGGTGGTGTGGCAATTTATTGTAAAACTTCTTTTAACGTGAAACTGATTTACAAAGGAAATGATGCTTGTCAGTTTTTGAATGTTGAAGTATCTGATAGTAACACTAAAGTCTTAGTTTCGTGTGTCTATAACCCTCACAGACGCAACAATACTGAACCTTTTTTCACTGATCTTGCAAGCAAGTTAATTAACTTTGATTTTATTGTTGTTTGTGGTGATTTTAACGTTGATCTGTTGCAAGATGACTCTGTTACTGAAAACTTTCTCAATCACTCATCCATGTGCAACTTACTTTTGGCCAATTCACAAATTCCTACACGATTTGCTCATAATTGTGAACCGAGTCTACTTGATCTTTGTTTAGTTTCCGACATATCACTTCTTCAAAAACTCGATCAAATTACTTTTCTCTCTGACCATGACTTAATATACTGTAGCTTCAAGATTGACCTAGGTAGAACCTCGCCTTCCACTTTTTCTTTTCGAGATTTTAAATCTATTAATGTAAGAGTTCTGTTTGATTACTTGTCCAGAATAAGATGGAATGAATGTTGGTTTCTTGTCTCAGTGGATGATAAACTCAGTGACTCAGTGTCATGCATTACCTAAATACTACCTTTAATCGTCATATTCCTCTACGAACGGTTCAAATCTCAAATAGTCACTGCCCATGGTTTACAAATAGGGTTTTGCTTGCGATTAAAAAAAGGAACTGTATCCATTCTAAATGGAAAATGCTCCGTAGCGATCAGAACTGGGAAAATTACAGACTGGCTCGTCATTCTGTCAATTTGATTTTAAAACAAGAAAAAAGGAATTTTTTCAGCTGAAAGCTTAATCCTAATTTATCCTTTCAGCAACTGTGGCGCAACATCAAAAAGTATAAGGTCGTTGGCAAAGACTCTACTGAATATCATCTGGATCCTGATATACTCAATTAATTTTTCCTATCTAGTGGAGGCTCGAGCTTGTTGAACGAAAGTTCCTATACTGCGCTTCCTGTGCAGTTAACTGGCATACCCTTTTTCGAATTTAGATGTGTAAATGAAAATGATGTTGCGGAATGTATTCTTTCTGTGAATTCAAACGCGATGGGAGTTGATGGAATGCCTATTAAGTTCATTAAACTAGCTATGCCTTACTTACTACCATCGTTAACGCATATTATTAATCATTGCATTGCCTCCTCAAGGTTTCCTGTGCTGTGGAAAACTGCAATAGTTATCCCGATAGCTAAAACTTCAACTGCTTCTGATCCAAATGACTATAGACCCATGAGCATTCTGACCGCCTTAGGAAAAATTCTGGAAAGAATAATGTTCAACCAAATATCAGGTCATCTAAATGCATATAATCTGTTATCACCTATGCAGTCCGGACTTCGTTCTGGTCACAGCTGTGCGACTTCTATGATGAAAGTTATCGATGATATCAGAGAATGCTATGACATAAACTTTTGGACATTGTTGTGTTTAGTGGATTTTTCCAAAGCTTTTGACTCTGTCAATCACACCTTGCTATATAGTAAGCTGGAAAATCACTTTAACTTTAGTGATAGTGCAATCAATTTACTATCGAACTACCTTGGTGGAAGAATGCAACAGGTTAAAGTTGGAAACAAACATTCGTTGTTTAACGCCATTTGTGCTGGAGTACCTCAGGGATCCATTCTAGGTCCCTTATTATTTTCAATGTTCTTAAATGATGTTTTCAAGGTTTGTAGATATGTCAAAATGTATGCCTATGCTGATGACGTACAACTCTACTTTTCGCGACCTATTGGACTCATTGAAGATCTGACATATAGATTGAACTCCGATTTATTCATGTTGAACAGATGGGCTATGACTAATATGCTTAGAATTAACCCGCTTAAAACCAAAGTGCTGCCTATCTCAAGGGAAGTCTTAAGCCTGGCTATCCCGCCACTTTTTATTGGATCAACACAACTGGACTTTGTGTCCACTGTTAAAAGCCTTGGCTTTGTCGTCAACTCTAGGCTTACTTGCGCGGATCATATAAATACCACTATTGGGAAAATTTATGGCACCCTACGCTATCTTCGCAAATCATCTGAGTACACCCCTCGTGACACCCGCCGAAGGCTTGTGATACAGCTGATTATGCCGCATATAAATTACTTTGCCACGGTATATAGTAAACTGGACTCTGGTTCACAACATAAGCTTTTGGTTGCTTTCAACAATGCAGCTAGATATGTCTACGGGGCCCAACGTTATGAGCATATATCAGAGAGAAGTTCTGAGATTCTTGGTTGTGACTTACTAGTTCACTTAAATATTTATAACTTGCTCTTCTTACATAAACTAACTACCTTCAAAGCACCTGTATATCTTTATGAAAAGCTTCAGTTCGCCCAATCTAGCAGATACATTTTCTTCATTGTTCCTAGGCATGTGTATCTAAACAGTTGCAGATTTTGCTTTATCTGCATATCGAAATTTTTGCTGATCGCAAAATCAATGGGGTCGGGTTTTTTTTGTAAATAGTACGGCCAGTAGGTGGGTTGACCTGTTGAAATACAGTAAAAATTTTGATGACTGTTTATAATTAGTGAATATAGCTGTCGGCCTTTGGGGTTTATCAATCTTGAGCCCCAGGGTGAGTGCTTGGCATTATAGTCCCCAGCTGCTATGAAGCAGCAGAACGAAGCAGCAAATACATTGCCCCTACCGCCTACAATTTTTCTTGCTCCCAGCACCGCAGTCAGTACGCTAACTTCTACTTATGATCTTCCTAAACATACAGCAACAGCATCAAAGTCAACGGTCTCGGCTCTCATATCAAGCCTGACCTCAACACTACCATCAGAAGAGCAATCGAGCAACACACAAACAAGCACCAAAGCTAGCATAGGAGAAGAAAACAGACACAACGAAGCCGAAATTGGCGCTCAAACAGCAGCTCAGAGCTCAGCTTCGCGCTCTGCCCAAGCAAATTCTAGCTCCGCTGCCACAATTTCGAAAAACGTTTGCGTCCACGAAAAACAAAAAGGCTCGGCAGTGCAAACAGGTATGGATCGCTACGTGAACATAAAGCGAAAACTGAGCCCACAAAAAATGCAAGGACAAAAGGTTCAAAAACAATTAAAACCGAACACAACAACAAATATTTCTCCTAGCCCAAGCCAAAATAGGTTTGCGCTCCTCGATAGCAGCGATGATCAACAACCATCTAACTCTAACCCCGCCAAAAAATTAAGCCTCCCCCAATCTACTTGCGTGAGGAATGTTCAAACGCTCTAGTAGCAACTATTGCTCGTTACATTGGCAGCAGGAATTTTCACATTGTTTCCATTAAAAGGGGTAACGTGAAATAAACTAAAGTACAAATCTATACGGAAGCCCACTATCGTACCCTGGTGAATCACTTTGATGCACTCAAAAGAAGCTACTTTACCTACCAGCTTAAAGCAAGCAAAGCTGTAGTGGTAGTAATAAAAGGCATCGTTCAGTTGACCCAGCAGAGATCAAAAGCGCTCTGCAAGCTGCAGGCTTTCCAATGAAAACCGTTTTTAATATTAAAAACAAAAAAAATATTCCGCAACCCCTATATCGCATTGAGCTTGATCCTTCAGCGAACTCCCAAAAAGTAAAAAGGAACGAGGTCCACCCAATATACCATCTGCAATTTTTGCTACGCCGCAAAATTACGGTCGAATAGCCTAATAAGCGGAAAGGACCGGTTCAATGCTCTAATTGCCACGAATTTGGTCACACGAAAAACTGTTGCACAATGCACCCCGTGTGCGCGACATGTGGAGATCGGCATTCTTCGAAATCTTGTCAAGTTGATCAAGAAAATACATCAACTGTGGTAGTAACCACAAAGCGAGTTATCGTGGATGCCAAATCTACATGGTAATAAAAAAAAGACCAACCCAAGCGGAAAACTCACCAAGAAGTTCCGAACTTCTTGCCGAGCCAGCAAGGCCCAGCATCAGCTGCTCTTCCTCCCAAGGCATTTTCATATGCTGACGCAGTGAAGTCTAACACTGCGACCCAAGCTCAAGCATCTCTTGCGACAGCAGCTTATCCTGGTCGTACTCCTATGACTATTTCGTACGCTGACGCTGTCAGGTCGAACACTGCGGTACACCCTCAAGGTGCCAAATCAAATTTGGAATCAATGATCTCGAATTTGACTAACTGCATGATGCAGTTCACTTCAACTGTACAATCAATGCTGCAAGAGATGATGCGGGCGCAAAGCCAACTCTTGCAAATTCTAATTGCAAAGAAATGAGTGTCCTAAAAATTTGTCATTGGAATACTAACGGCATTCGACAACACAAGCTTGAAATTCAAAAATTTCTTGCATTACATTCAATTGACGTAATGCTCGTCAGTGAAACCCACCTCACAAGCAAAAATTATTTTATTATTAAAAATTATACGTTTTATGACACTCATCACCCAGATGAAAAGGCGCACGGTGGCACCGTTATACTGATAAGAACCCGAATAAAACACAATTCGATGGGTGAATTTTCTCAAAATTACTTGCAAGCAACCTCCATTTCACTGCAATATGGTAGCAGCATTGTCGCCTTAAGTGCAGTATACTGCCCTCCAAGGTACTCAGTTACTGAAACTCAATTCATGGAGTACTTCAAAACGCTCGGAAACAAATTCATAGTATTTTTTCCGTAAGTGCATAAAATTGTCTGGAAGATAATTGAATGCAGCTAAGCAGAATATACTGTATCGCATTTTCGCTTGTGAAAAACAGTTGAAACAAAACACAGCTGACAGTTTCAAATTTATATACGCACTGATTAGTATAATTTGCTGCACAACAGCAGATTAATAACTGTCTGTTGTGCATTTTGTATGTTTAAAAACACAAAAGGAATAAAAAAAAATTTTGTCTTCTGGCCGTTTCCTATACATATATTTTTCGATAAACAAAAACAATTGGTTTTTGCGAAAAACCGTGCTGTTTATATTTCCTTAAATTTATAAATACCATAATGAACTTCGTTCTTATCTAGGGTTCTATAACACAACTAAACTGTTTATTTCTGGTGGGCTTTTCTTATTGTCAACCGCGCTTTTGCAACCCTTAACCGGATGCTCCAAACTTTTTATCTTGTTAAAAAATTCGATCGTGATTTTGATCCTATTCTTATTAATCCGATCTGTTATATTATCGGGTAAACCTCCAACAATAAGTTTTATTATGATCTCTGGGCTTATAGATTTATCTATTCCTTAAAGCAGCTTTTCGTTTTTGTAGCGCATAATCTAATAATGATCCATTGAAGTATTTAAATTTAATCGCATATTAATACTGGAACCAACCTTTGTCTTCGAATGTTTAAAAACAGATCCACTTTCTATTCTGTCCATTCGGAGTTAATTGTTAATTTTATTACCATTGATTTATACCAATTTATGCAAGAGCCTTCCAAAAACAGCTTGAGAACTTCAATATTTTCATTATCTTCTTGTAACTCCCAGCGTCTGCACTCACTTTCAAACAGTTCCATCCACTGCTTAACGTTACTTTCTTTATTTTAGAAAGTTTCCAAAAGAAAATTTTCCGCTATTTTACTTAAATTTTTTGTTGGAATCTTTACCGGAAAAAATCCACTGCTCTTTTAAATGGCCAAGTTGACTGCTTTTCACTGTTTGTAATGTTTCTTCAAATCTTTTGTCCAAAAAAACATTGTGACTGAAATCTTTACTTTCTTAAAGGCATCCATTTTTTTTAACTCTGCATGGAAACAAACCCGCATCTTGCAATTCTTTTGGCATATCAAAAATCTCGCCATTCATGGTTGCAATTGAGGTTTTGCACGGCACGTTTGTTTGACCGTCGCCTTCTTTCGATTGCATAACAAACTCAAACCTTAGCTTTTCAATTTCCTCTTTATTGTTACTTCTTTTCCAGAGCTGTCGAAAAGCTATATATATTTAAAAATGCATTCAAAAATGCATCCTACTTTGAAGTGCTATAACTCAGTAACGGTACCTTTTAGGCAAGTGGTGCAAGAACAAAAAACACAGGCTTTGACATTAGGTATCGCATGTTAAAATTATCCAGAAAGTTGCCCAGACACCCTGTATATAAATATATATATTTATATATATATATGAGTAACCTAACACAGAATCAATATAAACATGAACATAAGGTAAGGTTATGTGCACAATTCATGTGTGTCATGTGTGTATGTGCTACGAAGTCCACCTCTGGCACGAATATGCTGAAGCGGGAAGGGGGTTCACTGACCAAGGTCAGTGAGAGACGTTTTCTGAGCCAAACATGAATTGGCGAACACAGCCTTACGCAAACAATTTAACGAATAATGACGCACCAAATTGAATGCATCCCGTACGTAAGCGCTGCGCTATTAAATTTGTGCAAAATAAATTCCGGCTCGAAGGACCAGCAAATGTTTTACACAGATGTAGGGCGGAAAGAAAGAGTGTGGCTAGAGACTGGGTCCTCCGACAGCGGACACGCTCGGAGGCATTCGACTGCGGTGAATATAGTGCAGTGAAAATATGTTTGACCCCTTGAAGCTTCAGAAAATGTTCGAATTCTCGGCTGCGAAACTGACTACCATTATCGGAGAGTCACTCCTCTGGTACCCCGAAGCAATTAAATACAAAGTTTAAGTGTTCTATGATAAGAGTGGAAACAAACCTTTTCAGTGGATACAAAAAGGTGAACTTCGAAAAATGATCCGGTATGATAAAGATTTCAATACTACCACGCCTAGATTTGGGAAAAAGTCCTATCAGATCAACATAAAGCCTTTGGAATTGACTAGAAGTGCTAACTAACTGTCCCATTGGAGGTCGAAGACTCTGGTTTGGTGACTTTGTGGTACTAAAAATTTCTTCATCCGCAATATAAGCTTTCACGTCACTCACTAATTCCGGCCAGTAGAAATATTTTCTTAAGTTTAACACGGTTTTTCCAATACTTCCGTGTCACACATTGGGAGGATTATACGAATCACAAATTGTCCCATGGCAAAGTAATTTCGGATGCAGAAATTTCCAATCCAATGACTCATCTTGATTACCTTGTGAAAAGTTTGTGCGCTTATATATGAAATGGTCAATTACCTTAAAATCGGGATGTGGACTTATAACTGACGATTCTCTGAGATCTTTGTATTCGGTATCTTCGAAGCTTTTAAACGACAAATCAACCGCAGGCAGAATTTCCAGCTGTACGACGCTTACACTTGAAACCGACTCATGGACTCGAGATAACGCATCGGCTACCACATTTGCGCTACCTTTCCTATGAAAAATCTTAAAGTTGTGAGCTTCAATTCCCATCTGGCCAGTCTACCGGACAAATCCTTTTGCGACATTAGCCACCTTAAACTCGCATGGTCTGTGATGACACTAAACTCTTGCGCCTCGATATATGGCCTAAACTTTTTGATTGCTAGAACTACCGCTAAGCATTCTAATTCGGTGACGGTGTAGTTCCGCTGTGCCTTTTTCAGCTTGTGCGAAAAGAAAGCGATAGGCCTTTCCGTTCCAGCTGAATCTAATTGAGCCAGAATTCCGCCTATCCCATAGGTGCTTGTATCACAATTACAAAATAAAAATTTTTCGTTATCTGGGTGAATCAACACAGGAGCAGTCGTCAACGAGGTCTTCAAAATTTCGAATGCGGCTTGCGCACTATTATTCCAAAGAAAGGTTTTCTTCTTGGTCAACAGTTCGGTTAAGTGAAAGGTGGCAGATGAAAAATCAGTTATGAATCGTCGGTACCAACCAACCATACCCAAAACTCGTCTTAGTTGCCTAATAGAATTTGGCACGGGATACTCAACAATCGCTTTGACCTTGTCTTCGTCAACCTTTAGCTCACCTTGACCTACCACGGAACCTAAATATTTAACTTGTCTTAGACCAAACCTACTTTTCGCCGCATTGATGGTTAGACCAGCTATACGCAAGTTAGAAGCAACTTCCAGCAAATGAAACACATGCTCCTCAAAGCTATGTGACACTATCAACAAGTCACCCAAATACACAAAGACATGAGTTTTTAGAGCATATGGAATGACCTTGTCCATAAGGCGAGACTTAGTTTGCGGATCGTTACATAAGCCGAAAGGCATACGAACGTATTGATATAGCGGCCTATTTGGTACAGTGAACGCAGTCTTAGGACGAGAAGATTCAATTAGTTGAATCTGCCAAAAGGCATCTTTTAAGTCAATTTTCGAAATATAATTCACAGCAAGAAGTCTATAAATCAGGCCGTCAATATTTGGGATAGGATAGGAATCCTGCACCGTAACCGAATTTAAAACTCTGGAATCAAGACAAAGACGATTTTTATTTGGCCTGAAAACCATGACAACAGGAGATGACCATGAAGAATTTGTGGCCTCTTCGATAAGACCTAATTCGATCATTCGATCAACTTCAGCACACATTGCTCTTTTCACAGCTGGAGAAACAGGATAAAATCGTTGCTTTACCGGACTAGCATTCCCGGTATCGATTTTATGCTCGATCAATGTCGTGCAGCCCAGCCCTTCTTTTTCCGTTAGAGGAAAGGTCTGAATAGCCGCGTTTAATTGTTTCACCTGAGAAGGTGTAAGAAATACTTTATCTTGCTCTTCTCTATCCACACACTCAATAGAATTCACCAAACTTGCCTTTCCAAGCATCAATTTAATATCAAAAGCCTTAAAAAAATCACATCCTAAAATTATGTCGCTTTTGATTGACTTAACAATCAAAAATTCAAACGCTTCCTCGTAGTTATTGAAAATAATTGTAGGACAGACACTACCAGATATGAATTCCCGTTGTCCATCGGCAGTTCTTACGTTTAACTCAACGTTTTCCGCTTGCTCCCCATTAACTACACTAGTGGTAGCATCACTTTCTAAAAGCGACAGATATTTCTTACCAAATACTTTGAGATAAACAAAAGCTCTTACGTCATCCCTCTTTTTAACGATAGATGAAATTATATGTTTTCGCAATGTCTTGACTTTAAGCTAATAATTTCGTATTCTTCCGGTTGATCGAGATTGAAGATGGTCTTTCTTTTCATCATTAAAAATTCACTTTCTAGCCTCATTATAAGCTTTTAGTCTAACATGGAATGGTCGCTGAAGAGGAGGAACTGGTGTTTCTGGTTGGCTTAAACTAATTATTGGATCCGAGGCCTTTAAGTCGTGGGATGAACGCTATTCGGGTTGCGAACACCCCGACGAGAGTTTTCCGCTCGGCTTTGGAAGTTCGAGCAGCTGGGCTTATACGTGTCAGGAGTACCACAACCGTAACAAAAAATCCTTCTAGGTGACCCGCACTCCTTATAGCTATGACCGACTTCTTCACAATTCCAACATCGGATGGGACTATTAACAGCACACACTTCCCTATCGCCCTCACTAGGATCAACAGTTACCTCATTGACTTGTCTACGAGGTGGATTTTGATTTGAATATGAATGTTGCACGTCAAGCATGAAAGCTTCATGACGTCGCATTTCTCTTTTGAGATCGGAAATAGTCAGAATATTTAGGTGTAATAGCTCATGCCGTATTTCTGGTTTAAGATGTCTTACTATGGTTTCAACCAGACCAAGTTCAGAAAATCTTGCCCTAAGCTTGTCCTGCAAAGACATTCAGCCATCCAAATAGTCGTCAAAACTTTCATTGGAACGTTGTTTCCTGGGCAACATTTCACCTCTAATATCATAATCGCTCGTACAATCTTTATATTCTCGTACAATAGTTTCACAAAACGCAAACCATTCGATTGTCCTCTTTTCCTGGTAGTACCTCCAGAACCATTGCCTTGCTCTTTCTTCAAAGAGAATATGCAAGTGTTGAAAAATCGCCACGTAAGTACTCTTCAGTCAGGGTTCGGACTTGGTACAAAAACTGACTAATAATAATGTTTGCCGTTTGCTCCGGCGACATTTCGGCCATTATTTTATCGTTATGACTTCTCCGAGGTGAATCAAAATTAAAGCTCCATTCGGCAGATCTCCTTGGGGAAATTTTTTCGTTTGGCCTGGTATTTGGAGATGCTACGGGCTCATTGACGTCAGGGAGAGGCCTTTGGGTGGGTAAATTCAAACCTATCGCAACATTACTTTCCCTTATGCTATCATTTTGATTGAGCATGTTACTATTATAGACGAAACGCTTTAATTACAGAGTTCCAACTTTGTAGGATGTATTTTGATGACCAACCGCCAACCGTCGTCGACAATGCTTCAATTCGGACTGACTTCTAATGGGTAAGGGTTGCCACTCGGTGTAGTAATTCAGGGTTGCTAACACTATTACGTAAAAGAGTAGCCAATTCGGTAGAAGCCACAGTTCACAGTTCACTTTTAAAAGCGGCAAGAGAAGACGAATTCAAGTTCTGAACAGTATCAATACTAATATTGTTCACGGCAGAGGAAGCAGATGTTTCTGTTAAATCAATGGTTGCAATAGGTATGCTTGAAGCAGCAGCCATGGTTTGAGTTTGTGTCAACGCGCGTGTTTGTGGTCGATGCTTACGTATCGTCCCACTTTGAGACTGCGTTGCATTGAGATAACGAACATCCGAAGGCCTACAACCCTCACTACACACCGGACAAGTTTGGTTGGAGTCCAAGCACGAATTAAGACAGCCCTCATGGAATTATGCCTACAAGAGGTACTTGCCTTATTTTCTGACAACTGAATGAGATCACTGCATATAGCGCAAAAAGGAAACGTGTCGGTATCGCCGGTTCGTGGCATCATAGACAATATTTTTAGCGAACAATTGAGATAAATTGACAACGAGGAAGAAGAAGTTCTACCCTTTAGTACGCCTGCGAAAAGTTTATGTTTAGATGAGAAACGTCTTACCAAAAAGATTTTAAAAAATCCTAGCAATATCCTTGGTGAATTTATAAGTGTATCACGGAGTTTGACGTGTTATTTTATTAACGTACAACAACAAAATTCTACCCTCTTAAAGGGATATAATTAAATGTCAAAAGCGTTTGCAAATATTTAATTTAAAGAGAAATTGGTCTACTCTGTGAATGGGTAACCAAAAACAAAGTTCTCAAGCGCAAACCAGTAGGTAAAAAAAAATTTTTAAAGAAAATAGCTATGGTAATTCGACTTTTAGGGATGATTATCTGTATTTAAACAAATAACAAGTCGATCTTTAAGTCAAAAGCAGAAAAAACAATTTTATCAGAAAAAATATTTTTAGTTTGTGGTGACAATTCGACATGAGTCAACTTCAAAATCCAACAGATAACTTTACTAGTCCAGAAATTGATAATGCAACAGAAATTTTCTCGAAATCGGACTAATTTTGCGAGGTCGCACATCACCCGAGACAAAAATTTTAAACGATAGCTTTGTGGCCCCACGTTGGTGCCAAATGTAACGTACTCTCTACCTTTCGGACTGTGCCGCCGAAACGCTGCACACTTGTCTTATGCACGGTCTAGCTCAGGGCTGGGGAGGGATCTTGTTTCCTTGACGCGGAGGAGCAGTAACGGTACAATAGTTCGTATGTAGCTTTGTTGTTATGCCACTCCTTCAAATAATTAAGTTTAGGTTTGCAAAATTAGTGCAATTTCGACTATGTTATTGAAATAATCACTAAAGGAAACCAACGCAATGTTGGGGTAAATATTATCCCTAGTCAATGAATCATCTGTCTATTAGGAATGTACCAATGCTAAGGTTGCGCCCTGGGAGTGAGGTGTAGTTTACCCAGGCGCCATCTTACCCTCCCATCCTTCATATGAATTTACAGCGGTTTTCATAAGCCCAATGAAAGTAACCCGACCTCCGATTCACATTTCGACTTCAATAATTAGGCACTAAAGTTTCATCATAGATTCACAAGCATTTATTGTAAAAGTTAAACAACCCGATACTGCCCATTAGGCGATAACACAAATATTTAATACTCACTCACTCTTATTAATTAAATCCCTTATCTTAATTACTTTTTTTTTAGTTCATTCGGACGGAATGGTAATCGTAACAAAAGTAATATTCGCGTTAAAATTTTCATAAAAAAGTTATAATATTCTCGTTCAAAAATCTATCTTTAAAATAAAGAATACCATTCGCGTTCAAAATTTCCTATTAAACACAAACAGAAAAGAATCAATATTCAACGTTTCATCTAACAGTTATAGAAGCCTAAATTCGCGTTCAAAGTGTCTTTTTTATATTGTTAAACACAACCTTTACGGTCAGACTTTCCTCTTAATGTTTAAAAATAATAGTTTTCAGAAATGCTATTCAAAATTTCATATTATACGTATTAAAAATAAAAATCATCGACTGTGGGCATCCAGTTGGGTTTGGAACGATCAACTTTGCATTTCAATGCTTCGAATGCATTAAATTATAAATAATTCTGAAACTAAAAAAAAAAATCGATCGCACAATATTTATCCTACTAGAACTTTTATGAATCCTTCGCTTTAGGAAGATTCGTGGCTGTCCACTGCTGAACATTTTTAAGTCTTGTTAATTCCTATTCGATTAATTAATTTCGCCCGTAATATCAAAGTCTGTCCTTCGCGATTGAATTTATATCAAACCGGATTGAAACATTTTAAACGAGCTCCTAAGACAGTCAACTGCACAATCTCCCTACTATACTCCGACATGTTTGCTTTATACGAAATATGGGTAAATATTCTGTTTATTTTGTTTTCTTTTTTTCATATGATGGAATGCTGAACGGCGCGAGAAATTGAGACGCAACTAGAGGAAAATGTCCGAACTTGGACAGAAGTATGCCTATTCTCAAAGATCGCTCTCATGGCGTCCGTGTGTTAGGATATAGGGTGCAAAGCGCTCAGACTCACAACACGTGGCTTCCATTTTATTGTACTGGATACGGCACACAGTGGTCCCTCAGAAATTCTATGCGGCCAAAAATCTGAAATTTGGCACATGGGGGGTTTCAAAGGCGCTGAATCCATTTTTTGAATAATTTTGGGGCTATCCCTAAAAGGGGGTCCTGGGGGTGGGGGTAAATATCAAAAAATGTCCAAAAATATCATGTGGGGTATCAAAATATATATTTTCAAACCTCCGTAATTCATTTCTGCCATCTATTTAACCCAAAACCCTAAAGGGGCCCCTGTGGGTGGGGTGTAAGTATCGTGAAATCTCCAAAAAATCATGCAGGATGTCAAAATAAATGTTTTCGAACCTACTAAATTCATTTCTGCCATCTATGTATTCCAAAACTTTAAAGGAGGTCCTAGGGATGGGGGGTAAATATCAAAAAATCTCCAAAAAGTCATGTGGGGTATCAAAATATATGTTTTCGAACCTCCCAAATTCAATGCACATATCAATTTTACCCTGCAGCCGCACCTAATTCGGCACCTTGCGGGACAAAATTTTGAGGAAAAATCGCTGATTTGCCCTTTTAAAGCTTATTTTACGACACATTTTTAGTGTTTTTTGCAAAACGGGCAAAAACGGGCAACAGGTAACAACTGGTGGTCAATATACACACCCCCAGGAATAAATGTGCGATTTTGGCTTTTTTTATAAAGTCACTTTTGTAAAAAATAAAATGTGAAAAAACTACTTACTTTAAGTGCTTAGTATTTGTGTTCCAAAATATCAAAAAAAAAAAACATATATAGATTTGAAATCAGCGAAAAAAACACTATTTAGTTATATAAGCACACGGTTCAATAGCACGTTAGTACCTCCTTGAGAAAGGATTAAAAGTCACACGCGTCATTACAAAAATAGCTCACTGTCGAAATCTCCCCGTTTTTACGTTGCTGTGGCAACGAATTTCGACATTGAGGCAGTTACCACATGCAATACCAGTTGCTTTGGACCTTAGACAACACATTGAAACCATTGTTTAGGCTGGGCATCATCATTCATTTTTTGGAATTATGGCCGCATAGAATTTCTGAGGGACCACTGTGCGGCACGCTTTCACCACTCTAGCGCAGTACTGCCACAAAGCTTTGCTGCAGATTTCCTCAGTTTGACGTAGGGTATTCGCAGTCTGTACAGTGCGGAATCCGCTTCTCAATGTTCGCCAAGTGTTCTCGTGTTCTCGTGGTATATGACAATTTCCGACCAATGATCGTCCGTCATGTGCTGGATTCGAGCATATGGGGCAAACCCTTCGCTCCGGATTGTGATCGATAACGCCAATGGTGTCCGTTAGATCTGGTTACGAGCAAGGAGAAACGAAACAGTCTTAGAAGACGACCCAAAAGCTTTATAACCTAATGTCAGGTTGAAATGAATCCTTACCTGGTTTGTACCTTGCTTAAATTTTAGACAGCAGAAAACTCCTATATATTGTCACGCTGCTATGATATCAGCCGATTAATCCGAAAAGACGTCTTGCTTTCTGAGCGAAGAGGGAGGCATAGAAGGTTTTATATTAAAGAGATCGCAAAAAGAACGGACTAAATGAGAATTTGACACTCGATTTCAAAGTATTTAGGTATGCGGTAGTTGCATGCAGGTGTTTATGGTTTGAGGGAACGGTTTAGTCTTTCGTAAAATAACATCGACAGTTCGGAAAACAATTAAATTGCAGAAAGTCGCTTCACCACAAATAGTCTTTAAAAATCTGGATATGTAAGTACCGGTGCTCACACTAAGCATTTTTTCGCATTTCCAAAGCTATCTTCACATTCTTGTGACCACCTAAATTTCCTATTTTTCTTTAAAAACTGTGTTAGTGGCTGCAATAGTTGAGCAAAATTCGGGATGAAGCGTCTATTCCAAGACACTGTACCAATGAATGCTCTAACCTCTAACTGTTTTGGGGGTTGGAATTCAAAGCATTGCTTCCACTTTCTCTGTATCTGCATGAAGTCCTTTCTTGTTGACCATGTAACCTTAAATAGTTCAATTGAGGTAAACAAACATGGCATTTTTGTCTATTTAATTGTAATCCAGCATCCCTAAGTCGTTCTAACACTTATTTAAACAATTGCAGGTGTTCTCCAAAATCATTGGTCAGAATTAGGATGTCATCCAAATAAAGTCGTCGAAAAGACTATCGATAAATCGCTGCCACGTTGCTGGGGCATTGTGCAAACCGAATGGCATCCCTTTCAATTGGAATAACGCCCTCCCTGGTACGGTAAAAGCAGTGTAAGCTCTCGAACTTTCCGCGACAGGAATCTGCCAATATGCCGATTAAATATCTAAACTCGATAGAAATTTAGCGTTCCTCAATTTATTTAGTGTAGCTCATATATAGTGAGTAACTATCTCTGTAACTCTATTCAGAACTCTATAATCTATACAAAACCTATAGCTGTTATCAGATGTTTTTACCATCACTACCGGTGAAGCCCACGGGCTATGAGACACCTCAATTACTCCTTTCTCCAACATCTCTGCCACTTCTTGATCCGTTAATTTCTGCATGACTGGAGAAACTGCATAATACCGCTGCTTTACAGGCTCTAGATTTGGTTTCACCCTAATTTTATGTTCTACTAAATATGCAACCTAAACCTTCCGATATGTCCTTAAACTCTGCAGAAATAGTTTTCTCAAGTGCCTCTTTTTCTGAAATATTCAGCTCTGAATGTTCTGCAATCGCATTAAGCGTAGCCAAATCTATTTGATCCGCAAATCTTCATTGATTTTTGGCTATATCCAGTTTAATACCGGCCTTTATCCAGAAATCTGTTTCAAGAATCAACTCCAGAGATAAGCATTCTATCACTAGACACTTAATAGTGATTGATTTATTTTCTATTTCTAGAGTTATCATTATTTCTCCCACTGTATTTATTGTTTTTCTATCTGCTAATGCTATCTTCCATTCTGAAACCTCTACATCCCTATTGGTCTGAGCAATAATTCGTCTCCACAAATCTAAACTTATAATTGTCCGCGTCGCACCTGAATCCAATAAACCCATTATTTTTGTGCCAAAAATATTGATATTCAAATACGGTCTGCTATCTTTTTCTGTTGACAAGTTGGCTCTATTTATTCTTTAAGTCTTTTAAATAAATTTTTCATTATAGACACGTAAACTCCTATCGAATCCTCTGCCCCTTGTGTTCTACGCCTTTTTTCTGTCCACAGCAAGTTTTCATAATTTGCTGGCAGAAACTCTTCTTTTAGCTGCTTTACCAATTCACCCCAACTATTTATCTCTTCTTAATTCCTCTTAGCCAAATTGAAGCCTTTCCGGCAAATAAATGAATAGCCCCCGTAAAAAGTTGACTTTCACCTACTTCGTTCGCTTCACATTGCTCTTTGACCCTTTCAAAAAAAGCATGCACTGAATTCCCTGAATTTTTCCATTAAATTTAAACTCCCATTTCGATATATTTACATGTTTATTTATTTGAGGCGATCGAGTGACCTCTACTGCCGATTCGCTACTCACGATTGCCCTATTATTAACAGGTAAATGCGATTTCATCTGGTCCGATGATTGCATTTCCTTTAGGGGCAGATCATCCGCTTTCTCCTCGTCAAAACAATTTTTCCGACCCTCGTATGACGTACCGCCGCTATCTCTGAACTCTCCCAACTCGTTCAAGTTCACGGCCGCTTGCGCTCAGAGAAAAAAAAATCAAACGCCGATTAATTTCTACACGCAACAACAAACAAAACTCAACCACTTACAAAAACCAAGAAACCGCTTACAGCTTCTACCACAACTACACATACTTTCGGCGCCAATTGTTGCAACTATTCCCGCCACAAATGAGGTATACCTATATATACGGACGAATAGCGATATATATAAATGTAACACTTTAGACGGACGAAACAACAATAATTTCCCGGTTTCTCAGAGGGAGGCGGGGCGGGTTGAAAGTTATATAAGCTGAAAAAAAAAACAATCCGTGTTTGGAAGAGTGCATCGAGTTGGAGTCGGAAAAGAAAGGAAACAGACTCACACGCTGGATTCCAAATGAATCTGACACAACCGAAATGGTCTGTCTATGATTAACCCACAGACGGGCTCGGTACGATAGAACAGAGGAAAACTGAAGATAAAATATACAAAAGAGAAATTTGAACGGAAAAAACCGTAACAGAGAATTTAGGAATGCACATATACAGCCAAATCGGTAACTTCTATAAATTTTCGGACGAAACACACTAGCGAACAATTTCCCATAAATAAACTCTCCCGTTTGATATCCTGTTCACTCACTCCTTTTTCCACTTTGACTTTTGTTCACAAAAAAAAAAACTTACTTTTCTAATTTCACTGTTCTTCACTATCTAAATGCACCTTTAATAATTTCCACACTTGCTCAAGAACTTACTTCGTCTTTTTCCCTGAACATCATTTATATAATAATTTGGTGACAGCTTTCACTCACTGCTACCTCATTTCTCCGTTTGCCCCCTTGAACATAACGAATCATTGCAAATCCCGCGAAAATCATATAACTGATTTTCCCGGCATTGTTCACTACATTAAAATATATGTACACTAGGGCGTAGACTTTTTTTTATTTTTTTGAAATGTTTAAATGTTGAGTCGGAATTCAAAAGATGTTTGCCTTAAAACATTTTGAGAATTTTTTCCGATTTTTTGAAAGGGGTTTAGAGGTCGCCCAAAAGGGTTTTATGGGGAAAAAAGCTCTTTTGAGGGAATGATTGCTATTTGTTTCTCAAATGGATGCATATGTATACAATTTTATGTGTAACTGCAATCATATCGAAAGCTTATTGATTAAACTTTATTTTGGTATACATAAAAGGGGGTTAAAATTATTGATCTGGTCCCCCTAGGCCAAAAAATTATTGTTTTTTCAAAAAAATTTGATAATTTTTTGAAAAGACCAAAATTTTTTTGAAATATTCCATTTAAATATTAAATCTGAGTATGCAGTTATAAACTTTGATCGACACCGTAGATAACCAAACGAAAAATAGCAACTAAGAACCATATGTAAAAATGATATAAATATACTTTATTTAGCTCTAAGAAGGCATTAAATGTTCAAACTTGAATCCAGGCTTTCCAGTCGCCTAAGAATAAAATAAGGCGCATCAATCGCCACAAGAAAAAAGTAAAAGACTTTCTTTATTTTTACAAAAAGTAAAACCAAGCGCAAGGCTGCGTGTCCTCGATTGCGATATCTGTTTACGCACATCTTTTTCTACTGATGCTCAGGGAGCATCATATGGCGATATTACCATCCTGGACAATTAACTGAGGACCTGCCAAATCCTAAGGCAGAGGGCAACAGCCATTGCCTTATCCAGAATCCTGAAACATCAAAAACAAGAAATACAACCAAGAGACAACACCCAAAAAGAATTTATTGCGGAGTTTAGTCACTGACGATTTTAGTATGAACAAAAACATAACGCTAAAACAGGCGTTAAAATACAACCACTTTCTGTCGAGGATTATAAGGCTCGACAACATCGATCCGCAGCTGAGAAGACTAAAGCAGAAGAAGAAAAGTTAACTTCTATACCAATCCAAAAGCGACCTACGCGACGAGGATGCGTGAAGAACCGCCTTACACGGATGAAAGCAGATTTTATAAAACAAGCAACAAGGACCACAGACCCGAAAATCCTTTCTGAAAATTGGAGAAAGGTTGGACAAATTGAGGCCATCTTTTACCAAAGGAGTGCTGAATAACTTCCTGCTGCAAACTAATGAATAGTATAGAGGCGTTAATTCGCTGCTATCACAAATTTTTCCACAAGATGTATTAAACTATTAATTTGAAATATAATAGAAAAGCTCGAAAAAAATTTTATGTTAAATTCTAAAGAAAGTTATAGAGAAATTAAAATACCTAGCAGAACGTTTTAATATCGATTGCGTTTTTTCCACAAGCTCGAAAAAAAAATTATTTCTTTTCAAGTTTACATCTTTTAAATCCCAAATTCAGTCTTGTCACCGTTTCTGACTATTACAACATGACCTGGTGGAAAAAAGCGCTTAGCGCTATCCTTATAGCAGTATCCGGGTATGAAGTAGGCAAACACAGCCAAAATAACAGAATAGAAAACCTTGAAGAGAAAATTTACGAAAATAAACATATAATCTATAACCAAAGCGAGTCAGGAATCAATATTTTGCACATTGCAGCTATCATTATAACATTATTGGTCATTACTGCCATTTATTCCCCAGTAAAAAATTATTTAAAAAATAAACACAATAGAGTACCTCTTCAGCCAAGAATCAAGAATCTATTTTTTTTTTCAAAAACAAAAAAAAAAGTAAATAAAAAAACAACAACTAAAATGACTGACATTGTATTGTTTATTAGAATAAACCCGGGGCACAGACTATTTTACCACGTTATAACCAGGCGAAGATGAAGTTGAACACAGAAACCCAGCAGCTATCAAACAGATTACTAAAATAGTTAATCACTTGTATAATCTAGGTTTAGATATTTTATACATTCATATGACATGTAAAGAGACTGAAGAATAATAAATTACCAAATGACATTCAATTCTTTCATTTTCCATTAATGAGCAGTTCTGTTTCTTGGGTAGAAGTATTAGACAAATTGCAAGAAGTAAAAACAAATTTCGACAAAGCATATAAATGCTTAAACAATACAAATCTACCTTCAAGAAAGACACAAATTAAACACTTACACACACTAAGATATAACCACAACACACTATCTACTTTAGGTAGAACAATTTACCCTTTCCTTAATTGTACTCACCAAATCGAATTCACAAAATATTCGTCGTCAATAAAAACTAGACTAATAACCCTTTTCGACCGATTCCAAATCCCACAACGAATATCTAAAGGTCTAACAAGCATTCTCAACATAACACTGCCATCGATTAGCGAAAGCGAAATGTCATAGGTTGAATCAGAAAGAGCACATAAAGAAACAACTAACACCATGACGCCCATTGAATTTATAAACATAGCAACAAAACTGCTACCTGAATTTGATGGTAAAGCAGAAAATCTGACTCAGTTCATCAACTCGTTAGACCTACTAAACTCAATTAAAGAGACACACGAAACCATAGCGGTTTCATTAATAGAAACGAAATTTTCAAAGAACGCAAGCAGACTGCTAGCCAATCAGCTCACTATAGAAGTGTTGCGAGTCACAGACGCACAACTATGCGATACCTCCCAATCTTCGCCACAAAAGTGCAACAACAAGAACCAGCAAGAAGACTCAGCCAGTGCGATTGTGAAATTAGCCTTAGCAGCAATTGCCCAAATGAAATGAATGTAATATGAGACCAGAAGTTTCGGCAGACGGCAGCGGTTGTGAAATCTCTCCAAGCCCACGATCGCAATGCTTAAAGCCAGTGGGTGAAACCCGAGAATTAGAACGGCGGGAGAGAATTAACGGAGCGACAGCAATGATAGGCACGGGCAGCTAGGTGTCAAGTATGAGGGACACGAGCCGGCAAGTCAACATTGCAACTGTCTAAGCTATGCTGAAGAGCTCGATCGCTAGCAACAACAACAACACACTAACAACGGGATAGCTTTGGCGAGCTTTCGACGAGCAAGGGAAAACTCGGGAGGCACGAGCTGACGCGTCATAAGTTCTGCACAAAGTTCAACGCCACCAAACACCGACCTACAACAACAACAACGACGATATGAGAATAGCAGCACCAAAGATGGACTTGCAGGTGAATCTTATGCAAGAGGTTTTGCAAAGCATCATCAGCGATATCCAATATTGCCGATCAGCAATATTGGCCTATAAAAAGGGAGCTTCGGTTACAGAAAGATCTGACTGGTTTTCGGAAGTCTCTGCTTTTGACGTGCGTACATACGAGCCACGGCGTTAAAAGTATAACTAAGGACATAGGGAAATTGTAAAGTAGTGCTAGTATTTTTACAGTGAATATAAATCCTGTCATAGACATAAGGATCAGTTAATAAAATAAAAGATAAAATATAAACTTCGCTCTTTTATTTAAAGAGGTTTATAGGAACATTTATACGCTCGACTTTGTCTGAGCGCTTGTTTCCTATAAATTGGTGTTGGAATAAAGGAAGGTTTTTACGCTCGCCTGTGTCTGAGCGCTAGCTCCCTATATCCCAACATTAATTGGCGCAGCCGGTATTCGACTGACTTTCAGTTGGATACGAATCATTGATAGGAATCGTCCTAAGACGTGGTGCGGTAGGACATTGAGTTAAAAGAGTCGAGCTGAAGCGGGACCTTTTTTGGTCTTAATCACCGAATAAGCAAAACTCTTAACTCGCGTGTCGAACAAACGCACACGATTGGGAGAATTCAAAATCACAGAAAAGAGTTTCCGAAGCAGAGTTAGCCTAAAACGTGGTGCGGCCGGACATTGAGTAAAAGAGTCGAGCTGAAGCGGGACCCTTTTTTGGTCTTAATCACTGGTTATACCAGAACCGAATAAGCAAAACTTTAAACTCCCGTGTCGAACAAACGCACATGATTGGGAAAGTCTGAGCGAAGTGAAAAATCACCAAGTAACGTTTTTAAGCGTGCTATGAGGATGTTGCTTTGAAGGAAAATATTTATAATTGGCACTAAAAATTTAAATATTGTATGATCCTTTTGTATAAGCAGAGAGAAAATTTTTCCAAAAAAAAATTAATAAAAAGGGAAAGGAAAAAAGAAAAATTTTTATAACAATCCGAAAAATAAAAATTTGATTCTAAAAACGACGGTAGCAGCCCAACTCAGAAAATAAACTGGTGACATTTTCAGCGAGAACAAAACGAAAAAAAAGCGGCGAATCAAGCACAAAAAATTTTGAAAGTGTATTAACGTTGAGCCCCGTCTGATAGATTTTTTTTTTATTAGAACCACTTTAAAAAAATAATTTTAAGAGAAGCAAGGGAGTTAGTAAGAGAGGCAAACCCAAACAAGGACAAATGCAGAGCGTTTTTAACACCCACGAATATAAATTTGCCAACAATAAACATAGCCATGTCGAATCCACGACAACTAGTAGATGAATTGATGGAAAAGGTCAATCGACTTGTACCATACTTTTCGGGGTAAAAAAATCCAGAGCTGAGCTTAGAGGTAGATAAGTTTGTCACAGGGGTTGAATTATTAAAGAGTGTAGTTGGTAATTTCAATATAATAGACATTATGAAGTACATTAAAAATCGATTAACAGGCATGGCTTACATGAAAGTAAGCAGGAGAACAATGAATAGTTTAGATGAACTTTGGGATTTAATAAAAAGAGAATTTTTAAAAAAGCGAAGCCTGGAAACTATTTGGTCAGAAATAGCTAGCGCAGAGCAACAGGAGGACGTTAGAGCATCAGCATTCGGTGGTAGAATAGAATTCTTATTAAATGAAGCAGAAGTTTTAATTAAAAAATCCTGGAATGACATAGAAGCATTATCTGCATTAGCCGAATATAGGAAACTGGCAACCAACAAATTCATTTTTGGGGTAAAAAATCCGTATATGCAGAATAGACTAGAAGGTTCAAAGGATAAACAAATTTCAGACTTGATAAAATTAGCAGAAGAGTCAGAAGACCTCCATGCAGAAAACAGTCGAAACATCTATTCCATAAACAAAACCCCCCCAGTAGGAACACAAAAGATTAAGTGTTCTTTTTGCAATTTGGAGGGCCATACTTGGGATATCTGTGCACAAAGAAAAAATACGCCTTTTTGCACCAGTTGTGCTCAATATGGACACCAATATAGTGAACAATGTAACTATAAAAATATTACGGCTATGAGTTTAAATCCCCAAATATGCACATATTGTGGAAAAATAGGTCATTTAGAGGTGAATTGTTTTAATAAAATGAAATCGTTATTTTGCAATATTTGTCAGTTAAATGGTCATTCTAGCACCCCCTTTTGTAAGCAACGACAGGGAAAAAATCACATGCAAAACAATCAGCAACAGAAGAATGAACCAATTAGGCGAGTCCAGAATCAACACAGAGGGAAAAATTTTAGTAGAATTAGAGCAGAAAATTTTAACGCGGGAGGAAATGAAAGAAACAAACCTTCGAATAACGCAAATATTCAATGTTTCAATTGCTCACAGTTTGGACATATATCCACATTTTGTAAAGAGCAACAAATGATAAATAATTGTCAGGGAAACTAGCAGCGGCGCGGTCAAGGCCAGTAGACTTGAACGCCAAATTAAATGTCAAAATTTATAGGCCTAATCTAGTCTCCTCAAATAAAAACAAAGTAGAATTCGTAGTTAACAAGGAAGAATATAAATAAGAGGAGCTAGAAATTTCAAAAATACTCTTAGAAGATGTAGAAGAAGATTCTAAAAGCTTTAAGCTGAAAAACATAGATAGTGGAAAGGAATTATAACTTAAAAGAAAAATAAGGAAACCAGAGATGAGCTTCGGCGATGTAATTACCCATAAAGAAAATTTAAATAAAATTGAAGACAAGAGGCAAGATGAAGAAAGTGTCATATCTCTTTGCCACATAGACAATAAAAAAGAACCAGCTAAAGAAGGCAAAAGGATTGAAAATTTGATGAATAAAAACGAAGATATTCAAAAATTTTTATTTCTATCGATATCTTTTGTGTTATTCATTTTAAGTTTTTTAATCGAAAAAGCCATAGTAAGCTGTGTTCGGGCTCATAAAATCTGGGATGAACACAAAAAGCAGTTTAATAGAGAAAAAGTCAGTAAAAATAATGAATCTGCACTTAAGACCGAAGGTTCGCAGTCAGTGTCCGACGACATATTTGTAGTATTTCCTTGTGGACAAGCTATAAATGATAGGGTTACCTTGTTAGTGGACACTGGGTCGGATAAAAGTTTGAATAAGTCAGAAGCGTTAGAAAACAGCACTAGCTTAAACGAGTCAGAACAAAACAGATTTGGAAAAAATTTGGACATTGAAGACAACGTAAATATTGCACATTCTTACAATTCAGAGCACAAAATATTAAAGTCTCTTCAACTCGTCGTTCCCAACATCGATAAGATTTGTATTGCAGAAGCAGTTACGATCAAAGCGAGGTAAGCGAAGGTGGCGCCGATTTGCGAGAAATTAGTGTTGGAGGATAAGGAAAATCAGAAAGAAGGAGTTAAGGATAAGAAGGGACTATCTAGCGGTGGGGATGTTGAAAATAAAAAGTCTTATGATTTAGAGTACGAGTTCGACGAGAAGGTCGAGGATAATTTTTGGGGTAAAAATAGTAATAAAGAAGTTCAATTCTACAAGGAGGTCGAGGATAATTTTTGGTGTAAAAATAGTAATAAAGAAGTTCAATTCGACAAGGAGGTCGAGGATAATTCTTGTGGTACTAGAAGAGATGGTACAAATGGTAATAAAGAAATAGGTGAAGTTATTTTGAAAGGAAACCCACCAGATAGACATAAAAATCCCCACGAGAAGGTATCGGTTGAAAAAGTAAACCTAAAGGAAGAATCAGAAGTTAGAAAGTTGACGTTCTGCGAGTACTTCAAAAGTCCGAGTGTAATGCAAGTATCAATTCAAAAGTTTTTCTCCACAATAAAAGCACTTAAGAAATTTGTTAAAGAATCTGTTCTCAAACAAAGAAAATCTAAATTAAATTTCTTGCAAATGACACATACAATAGATTTAAAAGATCTAGACAAATTTTTCGCCCATAACTACAATGTGCCGTAGTCTGATTAAATATTAAAGTATTTTCCCAAAAACATCTGTTTATCTCGATTAAAACGATAGCTGACGGTTTTTATCTTTATTGTCACAAAAAATTTCTTTTTAATATTGCGAAATCTTAATAAGGAATGGCGATGAAAAACAAATGGTTTAAATAAATTTCGGATTTTTTTTCCTGCTTCAAAGAATAGAGTTAAAAAAAAAAATTGTTTTTAAAATATTAAACATACGAATTTTAAAGTTTTTGCAACATCGGTTTTATCTCATATTGTAAGGGCACCTTTATAGGCAAAGAGCGCCACGACTTTGAAACAACCAGGAGGGGCTCAGGGCACATAATATGAGTTTTAATTATTTATTTAAGGTTAACCAAGGAGTCCGACCACAAAGACGATAGCGAGCCGGTAAAGCAAGCGAGGCAAAAAAAATTGGTAAATATAGAAAAGTATATACAGATATTCACATAATATTTTTATATACTCAAAACACTTTTAATTTAAAATCAATACCTTGAAAACATAAGTATTTTTGCGCTTATATAACACCTTTTACTGTTTAGATGAAGAGAATATGAAAAAAAAAAAATTTAAAAAAACCCAATTTTTTTTTTGAGAAAGTAACAGAAGTATATAAAAAAAAGGAAATACTCGAAAAAAAAACAAAAAGAAATAATTTACAAAAAAACAACTCAAAATAATAAACAAGTATTATAAAACTATCGAAAAAAAACACACTAATTAAAATCAATATTCAAATATTTACAATAAGAAATCAAACCATTCTGACAACTGTAAAAGAAAAGCTTTAAAGGAAACGTATAAAAAAAAAATTAATTTTTAGTAAATATCTATTAATAAAAATAGTTTAAGTAAATCGATAATTAAAATTTTGATATGAAGAAGAAAATATAAGGAATATAAATAAGAAAAACGTACATATTCGTAATCACAAAATTAAGTCAAAAAGATGAAGATATATGTACGTATTTATAAAAATATACTTATTCATAAAGGATCCAACCTTATGAAGCATACAAACTAAGAAAAACAAAATTGAAGAATTAAAGAAATTACGACAAAAAAGACAATTTATATACAATAAAAAAAAAAATAATAATAAAAAAAAATAAAAAACCGGGTTGCGAAAAGAAGTTTTAAATCACATTTTCAATAATATATAGATAGAAATTAAGAGAGAGAAAAAAACCAATAAATAAATAAATAAAATAAACGAAAACAGAGAATGTCATATATATTTAAGCATCTACAAATAAGTATTCAACAACGCCGAATCCAGCGTCCAGAAATCGCACTCTTCGAAATTACCTTCATCAATTCTTCAACTATTCAACTATCGAAATTAGTCACAGTCGACTTCTATAAGAGAGGAGGGGTGGGGAGCCAGCACTGACTCCTGAAAGGGAAAGATTTTGTACCAACCGCGTAAATATCACAATACAGCAATTTTCCATACCAACTTTATCTTCAAGGCTAACCCATCGCTAAGGCCGAATCATACTTGCAGCAGATACGGCATCAGAGCACAGTCACAACAACACCAACAACCTGGTTTTTGTAAAGCACGAATTTAAGCAACATTCGTATCAGCCACGACGTAAACATTTAATACGTGGCACAAAAGCATCCAGTTTTCCGTAATCGCTGTGGTAGCGATTTTCCTCAAGGAGGGGAGGGATGTTGCGAGTCACAGACGCACAACCATGCGATACCTCCTAATCTTCGCCACAAAAGTGCAACAACAAGAACCAGCAAGAAGACTTAACCAGTGCGATTGTGAAATTAGCCTTAGCAGCAATCGCCCAAATGAAATGAATGTAATATGAGACCCAGAAGTTTCGGCTGACGGCAGCGGTTGTGAAATCACTCCAAGCCCACGATCGCAATGCTAAAAGCCAGCGGGTGAAACCCGAGAATTACAACGGCGGGAGAGAATTAACGGAGCGACAGCAATGATAGGCACGGGCAGCTAGGTGTCAAGTATGAGGGACACGAACCGGCAAGTCAACATTGCAAATGTCTAAGCTATGCTGAAGAGCTCGATCGCTGGCAACAACAACAACACACTAACAACGGGATAGCTTTGGCGAGCTTTCGGCGAGCAAGGGAAAACACGGGAGGCACGAGCTGACGCGTCATAAGTTCTGCGCAAAGTTCAACGCCACCAAACACCGACCTACAACAACAACAACGACGATATGAGAATAGCAGCACCAAAGATAGACTTGCAGGTGAATCTTATGCAAGAGGTTTTGGAAAGCATCAATTCAATTCAATTTATTTCACAATTCTCTTAACCTATTACAATTTCATAATACTAAAAGAAGTCTTTAAAACGTATAAATAAATAATAAAATAAAATAAGAGAATTGGTAGTGACATTATTAGTAAGGTACTGTTTTTAATGTCACATTAATAAGTTAAAAATTGTCGGAAAAAGTGGTAGGAAGAAAAAGAGAGAAAAGAAAAAAAGAGAAAAAAAAATGGAAGGAAAATATGAAAGGGAAGGATGAAGTAGAGATCGAGTACTCGACGTAGAATGAAGAATAATAACACAGTTAAGAAAGCGATTCAAGATACTCATAGCAACAAAAAAATAAATGTAAAAAACAAAATTTTTAATTTTTTTCTTATAAAGATATAATTTCTTAAACAATGAGAATATATTTATAACATTATGAACTAGGACCTAAACATGAGGTTCTAAAATGTTTTCAATTTCACGGAGATTAAAATTAAGGAGCCAGGATTTTAGATAATTTGAAAAAGCAGAAATTGAGGTAATCGTTTTTAGCCAGAGTGGTAATTTATTGAACAATCTACAAGACAAAATTGTATAGCTATTACGGAAGGATGAAGTGCGAAAGGCTGGTACTGCAACGTTATGTGTATGCCTGAAATTGTAATGTTGCGGAGCAAAATAATCCAAACTGCAAACTATTTTTTTTGCATAAAATATTTTAAGAACTTTATAAAAATATAAATGTTTAAGCGGTAAAATTTTCAGTGATTTGAAAAGTTCATGCGTACTGTGAGAAAAATTCGCATTACTAATAATTCTTATAGCACTCTTTTGTAAAATGAGCAAGGGATTAAGCTTATTTGCATAAGCCGAACCCCAACACGATAAGCCATAATTAAGCTTGGAATGGAATAATCCAAAGTAAAACAATTTTTGTATTCCAGTTGAACAAACCTTTGAAAGGTGGTATGCTTTTCTCAAAAATGCACGAAAATATGTTTTCAAAGAAAGAGTATGTTCCCGCCAAATGAGTTTGTTATCAATAATAATCCCCAAATATTTGAAGCTGTCAACTACATCGATTTTGAAACACGATTCATGACAAGGTGCGTTAGAGTTAAAAACCATAGGAGACTCATAGCAGATATTTAATTTCTTACAACAAGGAGAATGACTGATGATGTCAAGCGAAGGGGATTCTTGACGAGAACGATTCACATACATCAACGATATCCAATATTGCCGATCAGCAAATTTGGCCTATAAAACGGGAGCGTCGGACACAGAAAGATCAGACTGGTTTTCGGAAGTCTCTGCTTTTGACGTGCATACATACGAGCCACGGCGTTAAAAGTATAATTAAGGACATAGGGAAATTGTAAAGAAGTGCTAGTATTTTTACAGTGAATATAAATCCTGTCATAGACATAAGGATCAGTTAATAAAAGAAAAGATAAAATATAAACTTCACTCTTTTATTTGAAGAGGTTTATAGAAACATTTATACGCTCGACTTTGTCTGAGCGCTTGTTTCCTATAATTTGGTGTTGGAATAAAGGAAGGTTTATACGCTCGACTGTGTCTGAGCGCTAGCTCCCTATGTTCCAACAGAAGCCATAAAAAGAACTCTCACTGCTAATGTGAAATATGAGTCCTCTCAAAGTATCTCAGCTAGATTCCTCAGCGTAAAGCAACAAAACAAAAGCGACACGGTATGTCGAGCGAATTGGCGAAAATATACTCAGCTCAATTGGTTGTCAAGGCCATGAAGATGAATTCAAGGTCTGACGAAGTAAAAATGCTTATGAGGGCAGGTCAGTTCAGTTCAGTTAGCGAAGCAATTACAAAATTCGTTGAACTGAGCTCCGAGAGTTCAGGAGCGTTGCAAGTAAACTATATAAATAGGGCCCAATACCCAAATCGAAATAGGGGCCGCGGTAATGGTTATTATCGAGGGAATAATTCCTATCGGGGAAATTATCAAAATCGGGGAAACAATTCCTATCGAGGTAATTCTCAAAATAATAATTACCAAGTAAATAATTACCGAAGCAATTACTATAACAATAACAACAAGAGACACGAAAATGGTAATGGCCACCGGGGGCCGCGGAAATAACAATTACTATCGCAGAAATAACAATAATAACGGAAATGGTAACGTGAGATATGCGGAGGCATCGGAAAACGTAGATGCCCCCCAGTCTCTCCAACTGGGGAGTGTAGAAAATAAGAAGAAAACCAAATTTTGCACATTAATCTTTACCTTAACAATTACATGAAAATAAAAACATCCCTATATCGATTGTTACATATCTCCATAGGTTGATTTAGGAGCAGAAACGTATTTGGTCGAAGGGTTGGCGAACTACGCACAGTATCGCATCTTTTTACATGTTGTGGCCAAAAATAGAAGGAGTTACGTTAGAGCGATCAAATTTGTCAGGGTAGTTTCTTAGTATGATATTAGGACATTTTTTAAAAAACTTTAAAATTTCACCACCTCACCCCCAACCAACTATATAGAGGGGCCCCATATTTCGCCATTTACGGCCTACACACTTGAAATTTGGAAAAAAGATTAATATCGTGCTCCAAAGTTTGAACAACTTAACTTCATGAGACTGCCTAGCCTGTTATAGCGCTCGTATATACACCAAATTGCTCTCAAATGAAAAGCAAAGCTGAGAGCCAAAAATAAGTTGAGTTGAGTGGAAAGCTTCAATTGAGACGGAGCTACGTCGGTTGAAGCTGGATGAGAATTTAAAATTTTGCAGCCTAGATACACGTCAAAGAAAATGAGTTTTTTATATAATCAAGAAATTTGTTATCAGTTATTTAATTATAAAATAAATATAAATTCAGGACATCATTGATTTGTACAATAATTATTTGCTCTGCACTGTAAATTTTCAAAATGAAAGGGCTGAAAATAAGCTCAAAAATCTTCATTATGACCCATCTCTACCTCCAGAACGAGGCTTGGAGTTTTGGAGATATATCGATGCAGGGACAACAGCTGCATTTGAAGTCCATATTCAGTAGGTTTTAGAAGATTTTTTAATGTATTGGAACGACACTTAAAAATTTACAACTTAGGGGTTTGTTTTATAGATTAATATCTTGATTTTTCCGCCATTCTTCAAACTTTTGCAAATCCTTAACCAGAACGAGTCGCAACCGAAATAATTTTTTTCAAAACAATTTTTAAGCCGAATCCGTAACCCGAACGTTACAGGCCCTGGTGTTAATTATTTATTACCAATTTTGGCATTAATATGTTAAAGCAAAAATGAATTTATGCATCAATTGTTGTACAAGGTTTCACATGTTTCAGGATTAGAGAATTTTGTGTTCAAATCTGATTTTGTATTTTGTAATACTTTGGTGCTCACACAGGGAGCTTTAAGAAGAAAAGCATTCATTATATTCGAATAAAAGTTTTGCGTTAAAAATTGCGATATTCCGTTCACGTTGTGAGCGCATTGAATGCTCAACACCGGAGGTGACCACCACTACAAAGCCGTTTTCATTATGCGCAATTGTAGTGGTACAACAAAGCCATAAAATAAGAAAAACGAGAGAATAACAAAGCGACAAGCATCATAGACCCGACCTCGACAATAGTTTGTAGCATACTGAGCTCTCAACGCACCCTAACTGAGTCAAAACTAAAAATTGAACGAAAACAAGTTTTAAAAATTAAAACAGAGCGACACATGTCTCGCTTGTGCGAAGTTCGTCATAGCACTGATTTGCAAGATTGACGTGACTTCGTTTTTTTGCTCGTTTCGGTTGTTCGCTTCGCTTCTCGATTACAAGTGGCATTTTTCTTTAATTGCGACCGCCTTTTATGCTTTTTCATCTCTCGCTCACAGTTTCTATGCGTGTGAAAGAATGTTCTGTTTTACGCTCCTTTTCCGCTAGAGCCTTCCCTTTGTGCACCTCTGCTCAACACAAACAGACGATTGAAAGCGAACCACGTGCGAGTTGAAATCATAAACGAACTTTGACTGTGAAACTATAAATGAACAAATTGTTTCAATGAAATATGGTTTTTTATTTGTCTTCAAACATTTCCTAACACACTAATACACCAATTCGTTTTCTAGATTTGCAAATCAAAACAGCAAAATTTGCATCAAAAGATGTAAAGTCGGCTTAACATGCAAAAAAAATCTACGATTCTCTTTTATGTCATTTGTAAGTCTCAGCCCTGAAGTGAAGCAATCTTTTTTCTTGTATCATAGATCAAGTCCATCAAATTGTCTCGACACGAACCATAGGTGCGCAAGTATTGCGGCAACATTTCTGTGTTGGATGAGGCCTTCGTTTTTGTTTGTTACATAAATGCACTTGATACGAACAATAATGAAAAAAATGTCGACATATATATACCAGAGAAGTATTCAGAATTTTCTTAATTTTGTAAATTTGAATTTTGTGTGTCATTTTATCTCTATTCATGTCTTAACGGGTCTTTTTACTACAAGTATATCTAAAAATAATCAATTTTTTAAGAGAATAGCATTCTCAAATAAGATAGATAGCCAAAATTTGGCGCGAGTAAAATGTAATGCATCGACATAAACACCAATATAACTTTAGTTTTATTCGGCTTCGGGGGCCATATCACTATGCTTAAAGTATTTTACCTTTTATGATATAAAGCACTTATGCTTAAAAATTCGGCCAATCATTGGCTTATATAAAAAGACGATGGTGTACCTATACGCATAAAGATTGTACAGTTTTCACTTGTTTCAAACATTATGCGAAGATCGCGAAGACCAGTCTTAATATGCTCATTGTGATATATCGTATAAGCGATGATAATTTGACTGTACTTTAAGCCAGTGCGTCTTAACAGTGGATGTGAATCTTCCATGTAGGAGTTTTGTTGAAATCTCTTAAACATGGCACAACGAAGAGCATTTCGATCGTGAGTAAAACTCAAGTGTACATCATCATACGCATCATACTCCAAATTTTATGTTCGAGGTATAATTTAGACCTTTACGTAGCTCTTGATAAAGATGAGACTCCCATGATCGAAATACAATGGGATGATTCTCCTCATTTTTGATGATGGTTAGGATTTTTATGATTGTTTCATCGGATAACTGAATGTGTGGAACTTTCCATGACACATTTCACGGCTTGAATTTGATTGGCTCAGTTTTTTCGGTCACTTCCGTGAGGAAAGCTAGCCTAACTTTTCGATTTAGAACTCAATTAGAGAAGCTGATGTTTTTAAATAAATTTTCGGTTTGTCAAAGTCTATGGCAAGACCCATAAGCATTTTAAGGGGAAAGAAATTTATATATTCCGCAGCTGGGTCAACATCTTTCTATAGCGACCAATCAACATTTCCCAACATTGTAGTCGCGTTAGGTTTAAGATATGTATTTAAAAAGAAGTGGATGAATGTTAACATTTTATGGCTTTTCGTATTTTGTTATTGTTAAACGAAGGATTGTAAACATTGTTGATATGCAGGACATTCCTTCTTTGTAATTGCATCATTTAAGGCAGGATATTTTTTCTATTTCAATATGTCAAAAAAATTTGTTTTTATTAGTCGTCATTTTTCATCCTTTTGTATATCCAGACCCGACGCACGAGCAGTCAACTATCCATTATCTGGTCACCTCAAAAAGGGAAGCACAGAAGTACAAACGTCGATTTAAACAAACCAAAAACACGCCAAGCATTAAATACATATCAACAAGAATCATATAACAATGGTAACAACAAAAACATTATTGCAATAAAAACCAAGCTGCAACAAAAAAAAAAAAAACGTTCCGATACTTCAAAACCGTGTAAAACAACTACAACAACGGGCGAAAGCCTGCAACACGACAACTTTCGGCAAAAGACAAGAACAACTAACCGACGAAACAACAATAACAACAATAACTGACATTGTGTTAAGTGCTAAAATACTAAAAAAGACAGAAAGCTGAAAAGAAAAGAGAGAACATACATATATTATGATGCTCCTTGAGCATCAGTAGAAAAAGATGTGCGTAAATAGATATCGAGGACGCACAGCCTTGCGCTTGGTTTTACTTTTTGTAAAAAGAAAGAAAGTCTTTTTCGTCTTTCTTGTGGCGATTGATGCGCCTTATTTTATTCTTAGGCGACTGGAACGCCTGGATTCAAGTTTGAACATTGAATGCCTTCTTAGAGCTACATACGCTATATTTTTCGTTTGCTTATCTACGGTGTCAAATGGAAAAGGGTCACTTGGACTTTCCCAACTACCGGGGTCGTATTGCAAATGACACATGTTCTGCAGTTGGTGCCTTGTTCTTGCTTTGACCTTTTTTTTTAGTGTTTCAGCATAAAGTTGATTTGAGTCATCGTCAAAAATGAGCACTCTTTGTAAGTGAAGTAAGTGAAAGAAAATAGGGTAACTGCCTGTGCGAAATATCGCGTGAGTGACTTTAAGTGAATGATTAATATGAATGCCAGTAGGGAATATTACTTAAGTGACTTTAAGTGACCGTTTGTCCATAACACCTCCCTTTTTGGGGGGAAAAAATTTAAAGTATAGAGATTTTTTTTTCAAATTTTTTTATTTTTTTATTTTAGTTTTGATAATAATGTATAATGTATAGGTATATGCTTTATTTAAAAGTTATTATTAGGATATTTTTTAAAATCCTGAATATATTTTATTGTTAAAATATTCTTAGAAATACTTAGATACTAGCGGCCGTTTATTAAATGATACAGAATAGATAATTTTTAGTTTAATGAGTTTATTTACGCAGAAAATTAGTTTATTTTAGTGTAGGTTTAAACTGAAAATTTGTTTTATTATAAAATTGTTTCAATTAATTTATTAAGCTAGTTTTAATCTTTTTTTATGTATAGTTATAGCTTTTGAATTAATATCGATCGTGCAGTTGCCCATGCTGTCTGTTTCGAGTATTTTATATGGACCTTTAAAACGCTGTCTAATTAATGGCCAGCGTCATTTTTTTTTACAAACCATGTCGTTTTTCTATATAATTTGGGGGTTTGCTTTTTTGTCATAAATTTCTTTTGCTTTTTCTTTAGCTTTTTCCAACAAAATTCTCGCACAATTTTGAGCTGTCTGAAGTTTGAATCTAAGCTCGGCTTTATAATCGTCTATGTTGTAAATCGGATCTACTTTACCAGTTAACATGAAATCATAAGGGACTGCTGTCTTACCGTATACTAACTCAAATGGTGTGTATCCATGAGTGGTTGCTGGCGTCGTATTGTTACGAACGTGAGGTATTTGAGCCAGTGGTCCCACTCTAATTTGTCTGTAGATATGTATGATCTTATGACTCATTGAATGTTCTGTGCGAGCGTTCAATGGTGACTTGTGTTTGATGGTGGTATGCTTAGATGTTTTATTTTAAATTTTTAATAACATGCATATTTCTTTGAATAATTGGTTTTTATATTCAGTGCCCATGTCAGTGATGATTTGCTGAATGGGTTCATGGACTAATATGCAGTTTTCGACTATTGCTTTGGCTATTGTATTTGCAGATTTATTTGGGATAGTTACTGAAACAAGAAATTTAGATAGGTAACAAATTATAGTCAGAACATACTCGTTGCCGTTGAAGGATCTAGGGAGAGGTTCTACGGTGTCGATTTGTACGACATCAAAAGCTTTTACTGGTGTCTTGGTAGTAACCAGTGGTTCTATATTATTTTTGCTGTGTTTGTTTTTTTTTACATTTTTCACAGTTTCTGACATAGGACTTCACGTCTGAAGCCATGCCTTTCCATGAATAAAATCGTCTAAGTTTAGTTAAAAGTCGAGTGACACCTGGGTGGCCCCCAAAGATAGGGTCATCGTGAAATTTTTTCAAAAATTCTAATTTTTGAGCTTGTGATTGATTTCAATAGCTTTTGGTGTTATCGCTATAGTTACCTTTTTTTATAAATTGTTGCCTACTTTTTTGAATTCCTCATGGTTTACATAATTAAATAAATTGTCATTAATCGCGATTTTGATGCATTTAAAGTGCGTATTGCCAACTGCTGTTTCAAGTTTGAGAAATAATTGCACTAATGCAATTTTCTCTTAAGCAATGAACTCTTTGGCATTTATTTCAAATATTTTTATTTTTCCATGAAATAAAATTAAATTGGAGGATTCTTCTATATTCTTGGTGCACCTTTTTATAATAAATTTTAGGCTAGGTAATTTTCTCACTTCATTCGTGGTAAAAGCATTATAAATTTTTTGTTTAGGAATTTTTTCGTCCTTTATTTTATCATTTGGGTTTGTTGCAGAAATGGACTTGGATTTGGATCTGGTTAAAATTTAATTGCATTGTTTTCTTCCCTAAGTTGCTTTATTTGTTCAAAATCAATGCGGGAAAGGGCATCTGCTCCACAAATATCTGTTTCTTTTATGTACTCAATATCAAAATCGAATTCTTCCAGATCTAAACTGATTCTTGTTACTTTGAGGAAAGGTTCTTCATAGTAATCAAATACGTTCGTGGTTTGTGATCGATTTTTATGATAATGAGATTGTACAATTCACCCTTGTCGAGGGAAGATCAATAGAAGGAAAAACTGGAACGTACCTTGATTTCTTCGGAAGGCGGTGGGACGTTGGGTTCCACTCCGGTGCGATGGGATGAAGAAAGCGCGTTGATCGGGAAGTTCGTTGGATTAGCGATTACGCGTGTCTTCGCGTTTAAATGTTAAGTAGAAAAAAGGAAATTGAGGCTTCTTGCCGTTAAAAATAATAAAGAAAACACAATTCGAACTTATAAAGAAACACTTCACTGCGGCTTCATGCCGAACTTAGTTTTTATAAAATATCCACAATTCGAATTTGATTAAATTAAATTTGGGTTTGATTAAATTAAATTTGGGTTTGCCCTTTTCTTTGAAACATTCTTTTTGGTTTTTTTTTGTTTGATTTTTTTTTATTTTAATTGATTTTCGGGAGTCGGATCGCACACGCGTATCGCTCGAACGGCTGCTTCTTCAATAGTGCTATTCGCTATCGCTCCACTCGCGGAATAGCCGAGTTCGCTCCTTTTTTCTGGGAAGTTATGAGTAATTAATGTATTCGCCGTGGATTAGTCGGCGTTTACGCGGCGCGACAGCAACTTTGAACATACTGCCCGCCTTGCGCTACGCAACAATTTTTCTTGCTTACCTCTCGCGGCTGCGCAGAAACTCCCGAACTTCTCGGATTGCCTCCCTTATAATGGCCCGCTCTGCCTCGGGGGGTTGATAGCGGTCTCGGCTCGCCGGAGAAGATGGTTCTTTGGATCCCCGAGAGGACGATGGAGCGAGGCGAACCCGGCAACTCCGACGGGGCATGCTGCGCGGACGGTGGCGATCTCGTGGCAGCGGCGGGCTGTTTCTGCCGGTGGCTGCGTCGACGTCGAGGCGAGGGATCGCGTTTAGGTGGCCGTTCTTGACGCCGGCTGGGCCGTCTTCGGCGCACGGGCAGTGGAAGGAGCTCCGGCGGCTCCGTGGAGGGCGCCACGGACCGGCACTCAGCGGTCGGGACCAATATTGAGGTTGATGGAGCAGCGGGTGGTGGTCTTCTCCGCAATGCTTGCACCGTCGCGGCCACCAACAGTCTTTCCGAAGGTGCGTCGGCGCCATACATGATAGGCAGCACTTGTGAACTTGCACCGTCCGCAAGCGCAGCTCGGCAGGTAAACCTCGAAAGCGGCCGCATTCCTCCAGATGGTGCAGGCGGGCCCCAACCGGACATATCGGGCAGACCGGGCGCTGATTCATGTTGGCCGGCTGAAAGGTACAGAAGATGTTAATGAAAAGATAGATGTTAGGCATGGAAGAAAGGGGGAGGGGGAGGTGTTGCGAATGGGGAGCAGCTAGTCATAATTCTTCAGGTAATTCGACTGGCAACAGGCAAAGTTTTGTAACTGGCCGTGTCATGGTGCCATATTGTGTTTTTACGTCAACAATGCGCACGAGACCATCGTCCCCGGGATGTATTTCGACAATTCTTACCTTTCGCCACTCGAATGGAGGTAACTGACTGTCCATTATGACAACGAAGTCCCCGATCTTGAGATTGGGTTGTGGTACCTTCCATTTATCTCTTTTATGCAGATTAAGGAGATATTCCATTTTCCATCGTTGAGCGAAGCGGTGATATAGAATCTTCGCCCATTCCCATCGTGCGGTGAGTGGCAATTCGGCTTGTGATTCTTCGGGCCACGCTGTGAGCGGGGCTCCTCGCATAAAATGCCCCGGTGTCAATGCCAACAAATCGTCCGGATCTTCTGACATCGGGGTGAGCGGACGTAAGTTTAGGACTCCTTCTATGCGCGCCAATAGCGTGGTGAACTCTTCAAACGAGACTTTATGGGGGCCGGCGACCTTCACAAAGTGCGTTTTAAAGCTCTAAACGGCGGCCTCCCACAATTCACCCATATGAGGTGCGTGAGGGGGAATCAAATGCCACTCGAAGCCTTGGATGGAGTATTTTTGCTGAAGATCATTCGCGGCTCTGGAGAGAAATTGTGCGAACTCAGCATCCAAATCATTTTGCGCACCGATGAAATTGCGACCGTTGTCCGAGAAAATTCGTCTGGGTAATCCACGTCGTCCGACAAAGCGGTCGAAAGCGGCTTGAAAAGCCGCGGTTGATATTTCTGAACAAAGTTCCAAGTGAATAGCCTTGGTGGCGAAGCACACAAAAACGCAGACGTATCCCTTAAGGAATGGAGCTGTTCGGACGGCGGAGCTTTTGATGTCGAACGGACCAGCGAAGTTAACTCCAGTGTGGGTAAATGGAAGCGATAAAGTGGCTCTTTCTGCTGGCAATGCGGCCATCATCTGGGTTCTCAAGCGTTGTTTGTGGATCGCGCATGTGTGACAGCGGCTGATGCAGCTTTTAATCTTTCGTTTCAGACGCGGGACGTAGAACTGGTGGCGTACCATGCGATACATGAGTTGAGCCACCATGCAGCAGCCTTTTATGCATGAAGTCCAAGTACAAACGACAGAATCGTGACGCGGCCGGCAAAATTATGGGATATTTTTCATCTGTAGTCAGATCGGCGTTGATCAGGCGACCTTTCACTCGCAAGAGTCCATCGTCATCCAGCATGGGGTTCAGCGTCAATAGTTCGCTCTTCTTTCCGATCGGTTTACCTTCACTTAGTTCCAGATATTCGAGTTGATAGTGTATCGTTTGCGACATTAATATGAGCCGGTTGCGTGCGATATGCATTTCGTCTTGTGAGAGGATGAGTGTCGTTGGACTTGGCGCCAGCTCTTTGCGGGCTTGCTTGCAGAATCGCAACATGTACGCGGTTACTCGTAGCCAATCTCGATAGCCATGGTGGTCCCTTCCACCAAAGCAGATTTCCGTGTAAATCCTGAGCCAAGGCTCCTCGTGTCCCCAAGTCGGCCGGATTATCCTTTGATCGTACGTGGCGCCATGGTGAATTGCCTACATTGGTCAAAAATTGCGATATTCGATTGGCTACGTACGTTTTCCACGCGTTGGCCGGTCGTTTCAGCCATGCGATCAAGATGGAACTGTCCGTTCATAGAAAGGTTTCATGTTGATGGATGCGCAGTTGACCAGTGACATTTTTTTTTATCAATTTAGAAAGTAGCACGGCGGCGCACAATTCGAGCCGGGGTAGACTGACTGTTTGAAGCGGAGCCACCTTCGACTTGGAAGTGAGCAAGTGAACATAGATGTAGCCGCCATGTTCCACTCGCACATAGATGGCGGCACAGTATGCTCGTTCGGACGCGTCACAAAATCCGTGGAGTTGGACCTCCGATTCAGGTTCATATGCAGCCATCGCGGGATCTGGATCTTCTCAATGAATGGCAGATCCGACTCAAATGCATGCCAACGTTCTAGCGCTTCATTGGTGACTCGTTCATCCCAAGCTGTGCCCTCCAACCACAGTTGCTGCATCAGGACCTTAGCTCGAATGATGATCGGAGTGAGCCATCCTGCCGGATCAAAGAGTTTCGCGATATCCGATAGAATTTGCCTCTTGGTAGTGGATGCGGTGGCGGATTGAGCACTTAGTTTGTAAGAAAAGCAATCCGTTATTACGTTCCAGCGGATGCCTAACATTTTTGCGTCACTCCCAGATTTAAATTTTAAGAACTCTGCGTCCAAGAGATGTGAAGGATCGACATCTTCCAGCAATTTCGAATGGTTGGCCGTCATTTTCCGCAGTGGAAATCCTGCGGAACTGAGCGTGCGGGTAAGTTGTGATTTTGCATCGCAGGCGTCCTCCAATGAGTGTCCTCCAGCCAGTACGTCGTCGACGTAGGTTTCTTGCCGTAATATCACGGCAGATCGTGGGGCCTTTTTTTCAGCGTCAATAGCTAGCGGATGGAGCGTCCGTATTGCTAAAAATGGCGCACAATTCACGCCGAAAGTTACCGTTTTCAGCTCGTAGTCTCGAACGGGGGCATCGACGGTTTCTCGAAAGACGATGCGTGGAACGGTCGATCATCCTCGTGGACCATAATTTGACGGTACATCTTCTCAACCTCGCCATTGAAAACGAAGCGATAAGTGCGCCAATTCAACAATAAAATGACCAAATCTCCTTGAAGTGATCGTTTTAATATATGCCACCCAGTGTGTTCTTTCTCCGTCTAATGAATCAAGATTGATTATTCCAAACTCATTTTTATGTGATCACTTTGGTTAAGCATTTCGCATGAACACACCTCTAAATAAAGGTAGTTTCTTAGCATGTTAACTGATATCATCTTCATTGAGGGTGGTAGATACCAGCTCGGTTTAAGTATATTCTTAGCTTTCGCTTAAATTTTCGTAGAAACCAAATCAATTAAACCTGGTTTATTACCCCATCGAAGCAGTCATAAATTTTAAGAATGAAAATGTTCGAAAATTCGAAGGAGCAGAAAAAGTTAAA
>JAIPUU010000376.1:0-42500 GCA_020466095.1 Chlorops oryzae
CACCTCTTCATTGCAGCCAAATTTTTTCCCTGCGAGCATCCTTTTGAGGTCTGAGAACAAGAAAAAGTCGCTGGGGGCCAGATCTGGAGAATGCGGTGGGTGGGAAAGCAATTCGAAGCCTAATTCATGAATTTTTGCCATCGTTCTCAATGACTTGTGGCACAGTGCGTTGTCTTGGTGGAACAACACTTTTTTCTTCTTCATATGGGGCCGTTTTGCCGCGATTTCGACCTTCAAACGCTCCACTAACGACATATAATAGTCACTGTTGATGGTTTTTCCCTTCTCAAGATAATCGATAAAAATTATTCTGTTGTAGTATAGTGTGCACAGCGCTCAAACTGTGTCGAGCGCACAAATGTCACTAAGTTACAACGTAGGGTACCAAGCGCTCAAACAAAGTCGAGCGTATAATAGTCCCCGTACTTCCTTTATCAAATAAAAGACACCAACAAATAGGTTTTAATCCTTTATTTAACAAAATGAATGCTATACTTCCAAATATAAATATCCCTATTGCTTGACTATTAACTTCTCCGTCGTGGCCCTTTGGTGAGTACGCTCGCAGAAGTCCCGTTCCAGTCATCGAAGCTCCGTTTATATAGATCAATATTGCTGATCTTGCAATATCGAATATTCCCAATATCCGCGATCGTCGTCGATTCTTCCTGAACATCTTGCATAAGCTTAACCGCGACCTTCCCCCGCAATTGCACCAACATGCCATATTGTTTCTACATACAGCTATTCCGATGTTCTTAGTTCTTCTTTTGTAGTTGTTGTTGCTTTTACATAAAAACTCTTGACGTGTGTTGTTGTTGTTATTTCCAGCGATCGGATTGCAATTGTGCATTCGCTGCGCCAGCGCTGGTGTTTGTTATTTGGGCATATACGGTGCCGGTGTTGTTGTTGTTGCAAGCGGCCGAACTGCATGTTTGCATTTGTCAGCAATTTACGCTGGACAGTGCTTTTGAGTATCATGGAATCACCTTGAAGTAGAAATTCCTAAATGTAGGTCACTGCCTTTTGCTTTTAGCTTTCTTTCCTTATGCTTCATTCGCACTTTGTTGTTTTGAGTTAGTTTGCGAGCGTGTAGAAGGAGGAGGAAAAATATGTTTGTGAGTCTGAGAGAGTTCGCGACTCACAACATCCCTCCCCCCTTTGAAAAGTGGAGATCTGTTGATGTACGGATAGCCATCATGTGAATTTTTATGTTGCAAAATTTTGTTAGTAAGACGGCTGCTGTAGTTGTTTAATTTAACGGCTGCTGCTGCGGCTGGTACGCTACACGTTAATTGATGTAAGGCCTTTATAGTGTTAATTTTCAGGACCGTTTGCCCGAGTTGTTGTATTGTCGGCTGCTGGCTATGATTGCTGTATTATGTGTCGACTGACTTCAATGCCGTTATATTGTCGGTGCATGTACGTTAAGGCTGCTATATTACCAATATAAACGGCTGTTGTTTTAATGTCTGCTACTGCTGGTAAGCTGCTCGTTGAATGATGCGACGGCTGCTGTTGCGGCTGGTGCACTGCGCAGGCTGTTATATTGCAGCCCCTCCCCCTTTTTTTTTGTTGAGAAAAAGCTGGTATCAAAGATGCTGGTGACGTACTCGAGCCCGTTGAATTATATCTATTGTATTTATACACATTTTCTTCCTCTTATATATTCTTATTTCAATAATTCTTTTATCTAAGTACATGTCATTTCAATATTTATTTTTATATTTTTATGAAAAGCTTCAATTTTGTACATTCTTCCTCGCATAACTTAAGGTTAAGGTACACATTTAAAATTATTTCTTATTTTCTAATAGTTTAATTGCAAATGAACTATTTCTGGTTATAGTTAGTTTAAAGACTTTTCCATTTAACTCTATTTTCTTTTCTTTCATTTCTCTTTTTTTCTTTCTTTTTTTCATGTCTTTCAATATTTCAAATAGGGTTTCTCTTTCTTTTTCCGTGATATCTTTATTTTCTCTTTCCCATTTTTTCAAAACTTCTGCTAGGTATTTTCTTGTTAATTTTATGGATTCTGGGCTTAAAATTCGTGATATCGGGTTGTAGTTTTTGTTATTTTTAATTGCTTTGCAAAATTCGTTAGCAAATTTTAAAATAAAAATACCACAATCTATTAAATTCTCTTGTTGTATACATTTTGGGTAAGAAATTTCTGTATCTTTATTAAAACTAGTTAAACCTAAAACTCGTAATTTATTTAAGAAAAATTTAATATTTTCTTCTATTTCCGTTATCTCATGCGGCTGTAGCGAATCCATAACATAAATTTGATTTTGTTTGATTATAACTAGCATCCAATGATTAACATGGCAAATTGGGAATAATAGGTTTTCGACTTTGTTCACAGAGACGTTTTTAATTAATGGTTTTAGCCGTAACCCGGCTATGTATTCATTATTTGATTCTTTAGCCGATTTTATTGTCGTGTATGCAAATGAATCAAACGCTAGCACCTTTTGGGTAAGATGATTGTTTTTAATGATCCAATTTAAAAAAACGTTGATGTGAACGTCGGACAACCATTTATTTGTTACTAGTCTTTCATACTCTTCTGTATGAATTATGTTTATCCTATTGCCTATTTTATAAGAGCACATAATGTCCATTATTTTAACCGTGTAAAAATGGCTTATTTTGGTTAAAAATTTGCGTGGCTTTTGATTTTTGTCAACAAGTGTTGAATTAAAACTGAATGTTGATATTCAAATTCGCCTTTTAGTTTTTTTTTTTTTAAAGAATAATTTCGGATTTGTTTTCACCACTCAAAATTGGAATTTTTCGAAATTCTTAGGAAGAAGTTTAATGTGGTATTGTATGGTTAAGCGTGTGCGTACAATTGTGTTTCTGTATGCAAATGCTTTTAAGTATCCATGTTTTTCGTATACTTACTAATATTAATATCTCGGTATTTTAGTTCTTCTTTATTCGTTCCGTTTCTAGAATTATAGAAAAGTTATTATTATTATTTCCTGAGCACTATTTTGCTTGTACCTTTTGTCTTGTTCAAAAAAATTTTCAAATGCATTCACGTTTTGCTTAAGCCATTATCAATCAACGAAATGTTTTTACCTTAGTCGACATAATTCGACAGGTAGAACATAGGAGAGAAAAAAAAACCTTTTTCTTTTTTTTTAAGGTTTCGTGCGAGTTTCATTTCAAAATTAGTGACTTAAATGCTTAGGTTGCATTTTGAAGTTTTCACCTTTTTGGGCTTATTAAATTTGAGAATATGCCCTGAGCCAGTGGTTCTTAACATTTTTGGCTATCTTGTACATCATGTCGTTTTCTTATGGTCCGTAAGCTGTCATTTCTCCTGTTCGTTGTTTCTATTGCTTGTTTAATTTCAACCTTAACTCCTTTTTTCTTAAATAGGATAATTATTCCCAGTATTATTGCACAGATCATAATCAACAATGATATGCTTATACCGTAGGATATATTTCTGTGTAGTGTTATTTCTTTAATAAATGGTCTGTTTTTGAAGTTGTTGACAATTATTTCTTCAAAGATTATGGAATCGTTGAGTACTTTGATTATTTTGCCCTCCGGGTAGTAGTAAATGTCTTCCATTATGGTTTTTTCATTCGAAAATTCCTCATTCCCTAATTTTATACTACAATTGGAAAAAGTAATAAGGGCGTTATTGTTCAACATGAGATTTCTTTTATCACAATTAAGTTCTATTTTCATTTCCTTTGCGTTTTTCACAATCAGTGTACCTTCGTCTATGTAATTAATGAATGTCCTGTTGTTAAAAATGAAATTACATGTGTTCTGAATCGAACAGTGTCTACTCCGCTTTAATTCTTTCAAAATCGCGTTTTCATCGTATGAATATGTTGTTTTATTAATAGAGGTTACTAATTCGTCTTCTGCCATAATTTCGTAAAATTCCTTATTTGGTACCGGGGTAGTAAGATTAACCTCTATTTCTTCTAGACGTGTAGGAATTTTTACCACTATCACCAATGTTTCATCCACACATATCATTATTCCTACTCTAACCCATTTAAGTTTTAAAAAGTTTAAATTGAATCTCTCTACTTCTTCGGTTGTAAGGATGCTGGGGTGTATGAGGCCGTGTTTGGCTGCCGCTATGCTGTCCTGGATCAAATTTAATTTCTCTTCTATATTTTTTAATTTATATAATTGTTCATTAAATATCATACGTTTTAAAATATCATCATTACCCTTTGTTATGCTGTTAAAAATTTTTCTATCCTGTTCGATTGCATTTTTTAGCTTCCCTAAAGTTTCATTGAAATAGCTGTTTATTGATATTTGTTCGTTCAGACCTCCTATGGCATTATGACTATTTTCTGCAGCAATCTTTAGGTGTTCTTCAATCTCTTGGCGGTCTTGATCGTCCATTATCCCGAATAGCCAATTTCCCGCTCTACCTATTGCGTTAATAAGTCCTCTTCTTTTTCTCAATGGTGGCATTATTGACTTCAGTTTTGATTTTACTGTTGTTATCTCGCTTACCAAAAATCCCTTATTTTGTACTTCTGTAGACATAACGAGTGATTCAATTGAATTTATAATTTTTAAAATTTCTTTCGGATGGATAACATGTAGAATTGTGAACGATTCTTTTACTATTTCTGTCTTCTGCATGTGAACCTCTATAAATCCCCGCTGATCTGTGATTGGGGTTACCACTAACCCTCCTTGGGTTCCTCCAGCCATTCCCAGAATCGTAATTAAAATCTGAAAAGTTGATTTGTTTTTAGCTGTGTTTGAAATGTTGGAAACCCCTGCTAATTATGTTGCAATTTTTATATAAATTGTCCTGCAATCCGTTTTGTTACACTTATTCGACATGGAGTTTTATTTGGAAAAGTTTTGCGCGGATTACCATTTGGAGGATAATTATCTGGTGGACGTCTTCTTAAAACGGACCCTCCCTGTCTTTTGCCAGATAGATGAGTTGTGGCCAAGGATGGTAATAATCTTGAAAAGCGTTCTGGAGATTGTTTTGCGGTTGCGCTACGAGGAGGCTCAGGAGATTAAAATGCGCGACTGGGGACACCAGCGGCGTATTACTACGTTGAGAGAGAGGTGTGAAGAATACAATTTCGACATCCCGTGGGAGGAGAATTTGTTATATATTTCGCAACAACTATTGCGAAAAAAACTAGAGGCTAACGCATTGCGAAATAAGGAGGGTGAGCGGACTCATGACTCCTACCGGCTATCGGACCTTTTATACCGGTTCCACCTGTTTGCCCCCGGAGTGCGGGCATATTTTGTGAAAAGTCGGGAGGTATCTTCACAATGGGATATTCCCCGCAACACCAAAAATTTATATGTCGGTTTAACCCCGGATGGGAAATTTGACGACAGCCCCCCAGTGTTGTGGGCTGATGTATAAATAAAAAAAAACATTTTTACAAAACAAAAATTTTAGAAAACGCTTTCTTATTTTTGACTTTTTGGTTTGGCCTAGAATTTTTTGAACAGGCCTTTCAGTTTTAGACTTGCTGGCTGAGTAGATGCAAATTTCGTTGTTTGGTTTTCGTTTTCGTTCGTCGAATTCTATGTCTTGCGCTTTATAATATGCATGTGCATACTTGTAGCTCTGGTTTGAATTTATCATTGCGTATGTCGCTCAGACGTTCCGTATGTTTTTCTGCTATGTTAGCATCTTCGAATCAGTTTGTTCAGTATGATAGAAGTTTTATTGAAATGAAAAATTTTGTGAACAGATGTGATTTGTGCAATAATTTAAAACCAATTTTTTCTTGAAAGGAAAACTTCTGTGCGAAATTTATATTGTTTTCACCGGAATTTGGTTAAGCTTCTGTCCGGGGGGTTACGTTTGTCTTTTTCTCCGGCAATTGATTGACTGCTCTCCTGTGTTTTTTACAACGAAAAAGTTTTCCCGTTAGGAAATTTTTCTGCGGATGTCGAAGACATCGAACGGTTACTCTACAACCTGTGAGGTTGGTAATCTTTTAATTATCTGCTGATTAATTTAAGTTTGGTTTGTTTCTGCAGGTTTTTGCGTCATTGTGTCGTATTCTCGGAATTTCTACCGTATCTGTGGTCGTCGGTTTTACTGTAATGGTGAATATTTTTGTTAAGGTCTTTCTACCCTAATCTAAAATCTACTAACTATTAAATTTTGTGCTTCAACTGTTGTTTGACGTAGCAGTTCAAAACGTCATACACAAATTTATATTGTTTCATGCACGTTATCATGCCCGCGCGTTGTTCGCGAAGTATTCTTACTGTGTCGGGTAATCTAAATTTGGATCTTGAATTTAGGGTCCTTAAGGCAATATCAATTGCTATCAAAGTACCTGTTCGGCCAATACCGGCGCTGCAGTGTATTATTATTTTGGACAAACTATGTTCTGTTTTTATTGAATTTTGGTGATTTTGTATTTCCAACCAGAATTTTAGTAAAAGTGCTGGCTCCGGAGTGCCATTGTCCGGCCAGGTTAAAAATTGCCAGTGGAGAATTTTTCTGACTTCTCTGGTTTCCAGATTTTTTAATAATAATTCGCTCTGTATACCAGAGTCGGTTTTATTTACTTTCAACGTCTTTATAATGAAACTGTTGGACTTAACGCACGTGTCTGTATTTTTTCCCCAATATTGAAAACATTTTTCTGTTCCATCTTCCTGTATTTCCGATAGCATAACTATGTTATAACAATTTTGATCCCACACCATTTGCCAAAAGTCATTTACGGTATCTATTAATGGGCCCTGAGTGGCAATGCATTCTCTTTTTCTGTCAAATCCATCAACAAAATTCGCATGGATATAATTTGATTGTTCGGATGAACTTAGCTTTACTCTACTGTGTTCAAAACAGGGTATATTTGAATAACGATTTTTTGATTTATTTTTCGCAAATGTGTCTATTCTGCCATTTTCTATATTTTGGTTCAGCTTATTGAATTCGTCTGATATCTGTTCTGAACTTTTTGTTGTTAAAAAGGTGTTTAATTCTTGTTCTTTTAGTGTCTCGATTGTGCCAATTTTATCTTCAAAAGGTTTGAGTAAATCCTTATGAAACGTTTTTTCTTTTCCTTTTATTCGCAATCGCACATTACTTGTCGATGGAATGGACACGACTTCATAAGGACCTTCCCAGATTGCCGAAAATTTATTTATTCTGTTCTGATTTTTAATCCAAACTTTCTCGCCCACGGCAAAATTCCTCATCTTCGTTTTCTTATCATAGTATTTTTTTGAATTCTCTTTTTCTTTCTTTTGATTATTTCTAACTATTTCGTGGCTTCTTTGGATTTGGAATTTTAATATTTTGCTGTAATCGTCTGAATTATACAGTGGACTCGGTTTATGTTTTAATTTAATGGGAATTTCGAAATCGAAGCCGAAAAGTGTTCTGCATGGTGTTTGTTTTGTGGATGTATGTACTGTGTTGTTGTGGACATGCATCGCATGATGCAGCCATTCATCCCAGTTCGTGCCATCCTCATTGACAAAATTTCGGAGAAATTCTGCAAGAGGTCGGTGACTCCTTTCGAGAGCACCATTGGCTTGGGGGTGGTAGGGTGAAGTTTGTGATTTCTTTATTCCAAGAATTTTACAAACTTCCTTGAAGAGTTTTGATGTAAAATTGGTCCCATTGTCTGTTATTAGCGTTTTCGGAATATTAAATTTTGAAATGATTTCATTGAAAAAAGCTCTAGCTACTGTTGATGCTTCTGCATCTGGGATAGCTGTACATACAAAATATTTTGAAAAGTCATCTAAAAATGTAAGAATGTATTTATTTTCCCTGGACGAAATGGGAAGTGGACCGACTATGTCCATAAAAACTTTATCGAAAGGTCTATGGGGTGTGTCTGTTATTGACATAGGCATTTTGTCTACTCGAGAGCTTTTGTTCTTCTGGCAAAGTTCGCATGCTTTAATGTAGGTTCTAATTTGTTGTTGCATGCCCTCCCATTTATATTGTTTTCTGATTCGCCAGTAGGTTTTTCCAAAACCTTTATGGCCTCCTATTGGGGTGTCATGGAAAATTTTCATCACCTTTTGTATTTCTATAGGATCAGTAAGTACCACCGCTGTATCTTCGTTTAGATTGTCATTCGCAATTACGGTTTGTAATTCGTCTAATTGTTCGTGAGTGTCTTGTGACATTGATCGGGTAACTACTCCTATTGGTCTGTCTGAACTCGGAAGCCTGCTTAATGCATCCGCGTTAAGGTTGTTCTTCCCAGGTTTATAAAGAATTTCGAAGTCATATTCTAAAAGTTTTAATCTAAAACGTCCTAATCTCGTGTCTTGCTCTTTTAAATTTGCTATTCCTTTCAGTGGTTTGTGGTCGGTATAAATTTTGAAGTGTTTGCCTAAAAGGTATGTTCTGAAATTTTTAACTGCCCACACGATTGCCAGAAACTCCTTTTCTATCGTGGAATATCTTCTCTCGGTTGCACTAAGTGCCCTACTAGCATAGTATATTGGCAAATCCTGTCCTGGCTCACCTTGCGACAAAACCGCACCTAACGCTTCGTTGCTTGCGTCTGTTGTAAGAATAAATAACTTTTCGAAATCAGGATATTGTAGTATGGGGGGGCTTGTAACTGCATTTTTTAATTTATCCATTGCGTCTTGGCAATTCTTATTCCAAATAAATTTCTCATCTTTTCTTAATAATTTTGTTAATGGCAAGGATATTTGAGCTGCCTCGGGTATAAACTTTCTATAATAGTTGATCAAACCGAGAAAGGACTGCAATTCTTTGATGTTTTTGGGTGGTTTAATATTTCTAACTGGTTCTACTTTCGCTGGATCAGGTAAAACTCCTGATTCTGAACATTTGTGCCCTAAGTAAACTACTTCTCTCTTTAGGAATTGGCATTTTTCTGTTTGAAGTTTCAGATTGTTTTCCCTTAAGATGTCAAAAACATTTCTTAACCGAATATCGTGTTCTTTTAAATTCCTGGCGTAGATAACAATGTCGTCAAGGTACACAAAGCAATCAATTCCCTGAAGACCCGTCAAAATACTATTCATAATTCTTTGGAATGTGGCTGGTGCCCCCGTTAGACCGAAAGGCATTCTTATGAATTCAAAGTGGCCCATGCCCGTGCTGAAGGCTGTTTTCTGTCTATCCTGTTCATCGACCAGTACTTGATGATAGCCGCTAGCTAAATCCAAAGTGGAAAAATAACGGCTACATCCTAATTGGTCAAGAATTTCATCTATTCTTGGAATGGGGAAAACTTGTTTAAGTGTAATTTCGTTCAATTTTCGAAAATCAACTACTACTCTCCATTTTTTCTCGCCATCTTTTCCTGTCCTTTTTGGAACTAAAATTATGGGCGAATTCCAAGGCGATTTGCTTGGCTTAATTATGTTGTCTGCCAACATTTTGTTAACCTGCGAATTTATTTCTGCTTTATGATGTTCCGGCAACCTGTACTGTCTATTATTAATTGGGGCTTTTCCCGGTTCGGTAGGAATTTCATGATTTAATACCGTAGTGTATGACAGATTATCTCCTTGCAAAACGAATATATCGGTATAATCTCTAAATATTTTTTTTTAGGAATGCAATTCATCTTTGTTCAGGTTTTTATCTAAATTTACTGAGTTCATCAAATGTTCAAAACGATTATTTTCCGTATATTCGTTTTGCAAATGATTTATGTTTGGAATCCCTAAATGCTCAAAATCTGTGCCCCAATCATATTCTAACTCCAAAGGATCTATTTGAATGTCTGTGTTATTTGCGTTTAACACCGGCACATAACCTTTTCCCCTTAAAATTTCTGTAATTGTTCCTCCCACAAAAACATTTGGCATAATTTCTTTTTTATGAACAACTATTTCTCCTGAAAGGTTGTCTAAGCATATTTCTACTACCCTCGCCTCCCTTGCCTGAATTTTGACTCGTTGTATAGTGCAATTCCTATTTTTATTCGTGGAACTAACAAGAGGAAGCGAAGCGATCTGTCTACCATTTTCGAAAAATGATATATTCTTACTAATGTTGTCTATAACGGACCTATTACAGAGCTCATCTCTGCCTATTAGGCCATCTCCCGGAATTTTACTTCCTTTGGGTAAAACATGAAATATAAATTTTAACTTTTTATTATTGGAATGTACCATTTCAACTATTCCTTTACTTTTAACATTGCCTCCGAAGGCTCCTACTAAACTCCTCGTTTCAAATTCATTTACTTTTTCTGTATTTGTTAACGCTTCCCATTTAATCAAACTGGTGTCCGCGCCAGTGTCCACTAACAGGCTTAGCTCCTTGTTTACTGCTTGTCTACAGGGTAATACTACAAACGCGTCGTCTGACACTGAACTGGAACATTGCGTTTCGAAAATTTGGGTGCTAGTCTCTATCAGGTTCCTACAGGGTTTCTCTGTCTGGCTACTTAGCCATTTGCTAATCTTATCGCGTAGAACAGAACATTCTTCCTGGATCGTTTCCAGAAGTTGGTCTTCATCAACGTATTTACTCCTTACATTTTCTAAATTCTCAATTTCTCTCTTTACAATCGGTCGGTCCTTGTCGTAAAAATGAAATCTTACATTGTCGTCAAAATGAACCCTCCGCTTTTTCCTGCTCGTATTTCTCAATAAGTATTCCTTATTACTGTGTATTCTGGCCTTTTCTACACAAGTGTAAGGTTTCTCTCTTTCTAAAGTTATACCATAGATTTGGGAATCTTTTATGTGATCTAAAAATATTTTATTTATGTCTATCTCTTCTATTTCGTCATTATTTTCTGTTGTGCCCTCATTTGTTTTTAGGCTAAGAACTAGACCCGGCTTATCATATTCTCGGTTTATTTGGGCATTCCGGTCTATTTGCCAAGACCGGGCCGCTGGAAGTTTCCCTGATTCTCATTTGCTTGTTGCGGCGGGTTGGGGCAAAATCTCGATATGTGGCCCACTTGAGAGCATTTAAAACATTTTATGTCTCTGTTAGTCGCAGGCTTGCTTCCCGTATCTTGGCCCCTGTTACTATTTTCTGCTCTATCATTATTGTTAGGTGGTCTGTAGAAGTTAGAATTTTCCTCTCTGTTTCTATTAAAATTTCTATCTCCGTTTTGTTTTCCGTTTTGTCTAAATGGTTCTCTATTCTGCTGCTGATTTCTCAAATTATCATTCTCGAGCTTCTTCCTACAAAAAGGGGTGCTTAAATGCCCATTTATTCTACAAATATTGCAAAACAAAGTTTTCATTTTATTGAAACATTTTCCCTCTGAATGACCCTTATTTCCGCAATATGCACATATTTCTGTATTTGGACTCATAGCCTTATTTTGTTTATCGCATTGTGCGCTAAACTGGTGCCCATATTGGGCACAACTGGTGCAAAATGGAGTATTCTTTCTTTGGGCACAGATATCCCAAGTATGCCCTTCCAAATTGCAAAAAGAACACTTAATCGTTTGTGTTCCTACTGGGGGTGTTTTATTTAAAAGTTGGTTGCAGTAATTGTTTTTATAATTTTCTGCATGTAGGTCTTCTGACTCCTCTGCTAATTTAATTAGGTTTGCAAGTGGTTTATCTTTTGAACCTTCAAGTCTATTTTGCATATAAGGATCTCTCACACCGAAAATGAATTTGCTGGTTGCCAGCTTTCTATATTCGCTAAGCGCCGATATTGCCTCCACCTCATTCCATGATTTTTTAATTACCACTTCTGCTTCATTTAATAAAAATTCTAATCTACCGCCGAATGCTGATGCTCTCTCGTCATTATTTTGCTCTGAGCTTGCTATTTCTGACCTAATAGTTTTTTTTTACCGGCTGCGCCATAAATGTTGTAGTATAGTGTGCACAGCGCTCAAACTGTGTCGAGCGCACAAATGTCACTAAGTTACAACGTAGGGTACCAAGCGCTCAAACAAAGTCGAGCGTATAATAGTCCCCGTACTTCCTTTATCAAATAAAAGACACCAACAAATAGGTTTTAATCCTTTATTTAACAAAATGAATCCTATACTTCCAAATATAAATATCCCTATTGCTTGACTATTAACTTCTCCGTCGTGGCCCTTTGGTGAGTACGCTCGCAGAAGTCCCGTTCCAGTCATCGAAGCTCCGTTTATATAGATCAATATTGCTGATCTTGCAATATCGAATATTCCCAATATCCGCGATCGTCGTCGATTCTTCCTGAACATCTTGCATAAGCTTAACCGCGACCTTCCCCCGCAATTGCACCAACATGCCATATTGTTTCTACATACAGCTATTCCGATGTTCTTAGTTCTTCTTTTGTAGTTGTTGTTGCTTTTACATAAAAACTCTTGACGTGTGTTGTTGTTGTTATTTCCAGCGATCGGATTGCAATTGTGCATTCGCTGCGCCAGCGCTGGTGTTTGTTATTTGGGCATATACGGTGCCGGTGTTGTTGTTGTTGCAAGCGGCCGAACTGCATGTTTGCATTTGTCAGCAATTTACGCTGGACAGTGCTTTTGAGTATCATGGAATCACCTTGAAGTAGAAATTCCTAAATGTAGGTCACTGCCTTTTGCTTTTAGCTTTCTTTCCTTATGCTTCATTCGCACTTTGTTGTTTTGAGTTAGTTTGCGAGCGTGTAGAAGGAGGAGGAAAAATATGTTTGTGAGTCTGAGAGAGTTCGCGACTCACAACAATTCCATGCCCATCAAAAAAAAACAGAGGCCATTACTTTGCCAGCGGACTTTTGAGTCTTTCCACGCTTCGGAGACGGTTCACCGATCGCTGTCCACTCAGCCAACTGTCGATGGGACTCAGGAGTGTAGTGATAGAGCCATGGTTCGTCCATTGTCACATATCGACGCAAAAACTCGGGTGTATTGCGAGTTAACAGCTGCAAACACCGCTCAGAATCATCAACACGTTGTTGTTTTTGGTCAAATGTAAGCTCGCGCGGCACCCATTTTGCACACAGCTTTTTCATATCCAAATATTGATGAATGATATGACCAACACGTTCTTTTGATATCTTTAAGGCCTCTGCTATCTCGATCAACTTCTTTTTACGGTCATTCAAAATCATTTTGTGAATTTTTTTTATGTTTTCGTCGGTAACCACCTCTTTCGGGCGTCCACTGCGTTCATTGTCCTCCGTGCTCATTTCACCACGCTTGAATTTTGCATACCAATCAATTATTGTTGATTTTCCTGGGGCAGAGTCCGGAAACTCATTATCAAGCCAAGTTTTTGCTTCCACTGTATTTTTTCCCTTCAGAAAACAGTATTTTATCAAAACACGAAATTCCTTTTTTTCCATTTTTTTCACAATAACAAAAGTTGCTTCACAAAAGACGCTCTATCTCACAAACTAATTGACTTACAGACGTCAAATTTTGACACGAATCATATGAAGGTTGCCACTATATAAAAATAATATGCATTTAATACTAGCGACGCCATCTATGTGTCAGACCGGGGACTTATCAGCCAACCTGTTATATTCCTGCTGTGATTTTCTGCTACCGTTGCTTTTTACTTTTCACTTTAAAAGGTATTAATTTGTGACTCTTTCAAATAATTATTTGAAAATTTGCAATTTTCGAGAAAAAAATAAAAATGTTCTTATCGTCTGAGCCGGTAGATCTAATGGACACGAGCTTTTGCTTATTCGGTTGATGATAACCACCTTTTTAAAACCTGAAAGGTTCCGCGTTAGCTTTGCATTCATTATTCCACACTTTCTACGGTACAGATGTATTCTTCTACTACAAGGATTAAAACTTGTTGAAGAAAATTCGGCAAGTTACGTTTAAAAACGTCTCTTGTCAATTTTGACTGAGCTATCTTATTTGTTTCTGCCGTATGACATATGAATCTGAGTTTTGCTTCTTCGGATGACGATAACCACCTTTTTAAAACCTGCAAGGTTCCGTTTCGGCTTAACTCGTGCTTTCGTATGTCACACTACAAGAACCTTTAAGTATACTCTCTTAAAAGATTTGAGCCTTGGTTCATCTCCAACTGAAAGTCAGTCGAATACCGGCTGCGCCAATGTTAATGTATTTTCTGATGTATTCCCGATTGAATACACCGTCTAATTACTTTAGTGTGAATAAATAAAGTGAAAGGACACAAAATAGATTATTTGCGAATCTTTTATTAAGTTAAAGTCCTTATTACCTATTCACAGTTTTATACCTTATGGTAATTCCTAACTGACACTAGAAACTTCCCTAAATCCTTACAACACTAAGATCCACACTCTTCGCTGTTGCCACTGGTGAGTACACACGTAAGAGTTGGGATCTCGCAAACTGGTTCTCGCAAAGTGTGTTTTCCCATTCTCCATCATCGGCTTTTATTACACAAAAGTGTCGATGCTGCATAGTTGATTTCCTAATCGATGCTAGGCGAACATTGCGTGGTCGTAGGTCGAATTTTCCAGACTTGCATAAGTTCGACCTTGACCATCAATTTGCTGTTGTTGTTGTTGTGCTCTGCTTCAATTTGCCACCTTGCATTCTAAACCCAAACAGCTGTCCCAATTATTATTATTCTCGAATTTCCTTGTATATGGAAATTCGCTTACGACGTTTGCTTCCGTTTTGCTGTTGTTGTTGTGCCCATTTACCGTGTGCCAAAAGTAATAGGGTTGCTGTTTCGGCCTTGCAGTACAGTGAAGTTGTATTTGTTGTTGTTGACCGTTTAGCTTGCTCATGAGTTTGTTGCTGATTCGTAATGTTGAGGTGACCAATGGTTAAAATGTTAAATGCTCGTGAGTCGAATGTTGGCTCACAACATCCCCAAGACTCAAAAACAAATCAAATCTTTTCTCGGTATAACAGGGTATTACCGAAAATTTGTTAAAAATTGTACAAAAATTGCATACAACCTTACTAAATATTTGAAAAAAAATTCAAAAGTAAATGTGAACGATTCCCAATACACAGACGCATTCGAAAAATTGAAAAACCTTCTTGTAAATCCACCTTGCTAAAATAAACAGATTGGTCCAAAGACTTTAAATTAATAACAGATGCTAGTGATCATGCATTGGGGGCGGTACTTTCCCAAAGCGAACACTCAAACGCTTATGCAAGCAGAACATTAAATGAATTAGGTGAATATAACTTTACTATCAACTATATAAAAGGCAAGGATAACAAAGTAGCAGATATTTTGAGCAGAATAAATAATAAAATTGGAGAAATACTAGCAATTGAAAATTTAGGAGAAACAGAAAATAGTGATGATAATTTCAGCACAGCTGCCACTATTCATTCACAAGAAACAGAGCAAAACGATCATTTCCCAATTCTAACCACAGTAGTCAATAGATTTAAAACTGAAATCGTACTAACAGACCATAAAACATCCGATTTAAAAATGGTCCACAACAATAAAAAAATGTTCATTAGCACCAGGGATATCGAAAGTAATTAAATGACAGATCTTTTTCGTCAACACATAACCCATGGCCGAATAGGAATTTTTACCGAACTATCTGATCACCTTTACAATACAGTGCAATTAAAACTTATTGAACTGTTCGGCACCAGAATTAAATTTGTCAGATGTAGTTTCATCGCAAGAGATATTGATAATGAAAATGAGTTATACAAACAGATCGGAAAATATCATAGAAATGATACTGGACATGCAGGCATTACTGAAAACTATGAGGGTCTTAGAACACAATTATATCATAAAAATCTTAAACATTTCATACAAAAATACATAAATAATTGCGACGTTTGCAATAGAGCAAAATACAGCAGATTACCATATAAACCCAAATTTTCAATCACAGAAACACCTTCAGATATAAACGAAATAGTCCATATGGACGTGTATACAAATAAAAAACATAGCTTTATTACTTTAATCGACAAATTTTCCAAGTACGCTGTAGCAATGAATCTATAAGACAGGAACGGCAAAACAATAGTAGAAAAAATCAGAATGTTTTTCACTCTCAGAAACAAACCAAAGAAAATTGTGACAGATAACGAGTTTAATTCAGTAAATATTAAAGACTTTTTTAGAACAGAAAATATAGAAGTTCATTACACTAAGCCTAACAACCATACAGGCAACGCCGATGTTGAGAGATTGCATAGCACCATATCTGAAAAATTTATTACTTTGGAAGCACAAAACTCAGATTTATCAACCCAAGAAGGAATTTTTTAATTTATCAAATGGTAAAACAAATCTATACATTCCACCATTAAAGCAAGACCTATAGATATAGTAGAAGGAAAAATAGATTTAAAAAATATCATATTTAATAGAATAAATGCAGTAACAGACAAAATAATCACAAAAAAGAAATGAAAATAGAGAAGATATAACACAAAATGATCAAGAAGGATATGTAAAAAATTACAAAGACTTGAGACGCAAATACGAACCAAGATAAAGAAAACTTTATCTAGAGAACGTACACCCTTCTAATATTAAACGGAAAACTAAATTCGCAGGTCAATTGGATACTTCTACTCCTAGCCTTTATGATGATGCTAATACCAGCAATGGGAATACTAACCATTCAACCAATCTCCACTAACGACAATGGGTATGTGGAAATAAAACTGGATGACACTCAACTTATAATTAATAACACGACTATATTACACATAATGGACTTAAAAGAAATAGAAGACACCATCGAAAATATTAGAACCTATATTGAAGAATCAGATACAATTGAATATAAACGATTCCTCCTGTCAGAAATAAAAAGGGCAACAATAAAACTCCACACAATTCAAGTCCATAGAGAAAAAAGAGGGCTAGCCAACATTTTGGGATCAGGTTTAAAGTGGATAGCAGGTACCATGGATGATGACGACAGACCCAATATAGAAAATCATCTCCAAGCAATGGAGCAAAACAATTACAATACCATTGAAAGCCTTAACAAAAATATACTCATAAACAATAATTTTAATGAAACTATAAAATTTTTAAAACGAACTATAGAAACAGATAGAACCCAAATGCAGGAAAAATTTAAACATGTAGATCAAAGTAACATTCGACTCATATCCCACATACTATACGTAGACACGCGGTTGAAAATAAAGACTATTTCAGACCAAATAGAACACATTCAAAACAATCTCATGGCAGCACACCATAATATGATGGTGAGTAATATATTTACAACAGAGGAAATTTAATCCCTTAATATAGACTTCTTTAAATTGCAATACACCAAATTAGCAGTAGCAAAATATAAACAAAACCAAATACTATTCATACTTTAAGTACCTAAAGACACAGCGATAACTGGGAGATCCTACATTACACTGTTGTGAGTTTCCCAACATTGTGATAGGTCAAACGGGCGATCATGCAATTATTTATGTTTATCGCGCGGTGAACGAGCATATCAGCATTATGACCAAGAATATTGGAATAGGTCAGAAACTCGAGAAGGCAATGGCTTACGCTCGCAGTGCCGTTCGCTGTTTGCTTACGCCCGCAGCGCTGTTCGCTGAGACTGAGCAAGCAAATGGTCATTTTGGCCAAAAATGCAAGCACGCATTTTAACGGTGTTCAGAACAGCACGCGCAAGAATTGTGCAATACAGATGGCCAAATTAGCACACCAAATATGCTAAATCAAGTGTATGTTGCAATAACAATGTCGAAAGAGCAAAAGATGTCGCAAGAACGATTTCGACATCACAGGCAGAGAACAGCCGACAGCAGCCGATAAACAACTATAAAAGATTGGTTCGAACTCCAATCGGGAGTTGGTATTTTTCGTCTTCGATTACATTAACAACGCCGTATAGTGTTTAAGATTGTTTATCAATAAAGTATGACTATATAATAACGAAAATTCCTGCGTTTCTTATTTTCACCAGACAAGGAAGAGACACCTAACATTTGGCGCAGCCGGTAGGATACAATGGCCTCTCTATATCTCCCGTGTACACAGCAACGGAATGGATCGGATTGTGGCCTGTTCATCGTGATGTTTGCTGAACGAGTTGCCACTGCTTTGACCACAGGGGCATCCTTCCAGCCCCACCATGCTTCGTTTAGTCCCGAGGAGAGCAAAATAACGCGGTCGTTTCTTCTGCAGTTATCCCGCGATGTATTTATACGGCAGCCTGGAGCCTCCCTGCCCTCTCGTGAGACATTGGCTCCGTACTTTGAGAGACTTCGTGCTAAGTGGACGAAAGGAAGTACCCGTAAGCAGCGCGTGCAGTTGTTAGGTGATTATTTCGTTATTAAACTATCTCGTAAGTTCGAGACTTCTCAAAACTGATCTTTTTCGAATCTAGAATTAAGTAAAAGGGAGTTAATATGTCAGGAGGAACGTAACTAAAACTAAGCTTACCATTGTGCGATTTTTTGGGGTTGAAACGGTAGAGTACATAAGTTTCTTTCAGGTGGAGGGATAAAACACAGAATACACGTTTTCAGACTGTCTGCGAATGACTGACCCGATAATAAAAGCTAACCTACCAATAAAAGGCCAATTAACGTTTACCTTTGCACATTTTCGGCATTGAATTTCAAGCGCAGTTCATTGAAACAAAAATTTCAAAAAAAAAAAAATAAAAAAAATAAAAAAATATATATATATATATATATGTATATAGTTATAATAAAAAGGGGAAATTCATGACTTGACATTTTGAGGACGTGTTAAAATATGTTATATAGCTAGCAACTAACCTACTCACCTAAACTAATAATAACATTTTAATTTCACGCAAGGCACAGCTAAAAAAAAAAAAAAAAAAAAAAAAAACATTTGCCAATATACTTTTCCAAATATATACGCACATGTGTAGACCAGATGAAGAGCTTGTGACCAGGTAGAAAAATTAATCAGTGGTTATGTGTTATTTTCTCAAATCAAACTTCTCATAACCCAAACGTCATAAATATATATATACTAGAATCGAAGCAAGAAGAATTTCGGTAACTTCAAGAAAACGATCAATGTCATTCAACTTTGTATTAAAATCATCTCAGTTAACTTTACAAGGCCAAAGTCAATTCGAAAAATGAACAAATATACGTATGCTTCAACATTACATCCGCAATCGAAGCAAGAAGAATAAAACGATCAAGTTCTTTCAACTTTGAATCGAATTCAGCTCGGTTAGCTTTGCAAAGTCAAAGTCAATTTGAGCAAACCAAAAGAAACACAAAGAAACAAAACAAAAACAATTGTTCCTATACGTAAATATAACTTTTGCGCTAAAAATGAATTATTTAATGAAATGAAAATGCTAAGTAAGCGTTCCTGCATTCATGAAAAAACAAAAAGAGAGAAAGAAAAATAATAATACACAAAAAAAAAAAAAAAACCCCATATGTTTAAGTTTCCATCAAATTTTTAAAACGCTTTAAATTTTTAAGCACTTAGAGTTTTTAAGATATAATATAAATTAAAAATTGTTTAAGTAAAGTATCCCTAGAAAATAAGTCAACGAATCCAGGAAACGCATACGATTATCTCGGCACCAGAGAACACCTTAACAACTAGGCGCTACTACACCAACACGAACAACGCAACTATCAAGGCCGCACGGCTCTTTCTCCTGCCATACGGAAATGACTACTTCGGATTCATCGAAGGATAACTATGCCCCGTCTTGCACCTAGAACCCCAAGCAGAAGGAGAAGCTCACACATTTCCTCAACACCGACTCCTAACCCCCTTAAAACATGTTCTTTAAAAGGGGGAGGGATGTTGTGAGTTTCCCAACATTGTGATAGGTCAAACGGGCGATCATGCAATTATTTATGTTTATCGCGCGGTGAACGAGCATATCAGCATTATGACCAAGAATATTGGAATAGGTCAGAAACTCGAGAAGGCAATGGCTTACGCTCGCAGTGCCATTCGCTGTTCGCTTACGCCCGCAGCGCTGTTCGCTGAGACTGAGCAAGCAAATGGTCGTTTTGGCCAAAAATGCAAGCACGCATTTTAACGGTGTTCAGAACAGCACGCGCGAGAATTGTGCAATACAGATGGCCAAATTAGCACACCAAATATGCTAAGTCAAGTGTATGTTGCAATAACAATGTCGAAAGAGCAAAAGATGTCGCCAGAACGATTTCGACATCACAGGCAGAGAACAGCCGACAGCAGCAGATAAACAACTATAAAAGATTGGTTCGAACTCCAATCGGGAGTTGGTATTTTTCGTCTTCGATTACATTAACAACGCCGTATAGTGTTTAAGATTGTTTATCAATAAAGTATGACTATATAATAACGAAAATTCCTGCGTTTCTTATTTTCACCAGACAAGGAAGAGACACCTAACAACACCCACAGGAAATGAAAATCACTACGAACTTAATTTTGAAGCACAACAAATTGTAAATTACCAAAACATTTCCACTATAACAATACAAATTATGTTAACTTTTTGAAAAAATCAAAAATATGCATATTTACTGACGAAACATGTGTAAAAATCAAAATAACAATGAAGAAATAATTGGGATAGAGCCAGGTCTTATGCTTGTAAAAAATCCAAACAATATGAAATTACTAAGCAATTGTGATGATAGGAAAACAACATTACTAAGCGATTTTTTGATACCCTTTTGCGATTGTGAAATATACATAAATGATGTCACATTTCAAAGTTGCGATAAAATATTTTAAGATTACTTTATTAAATCTCCAACTATACTTGTCAATAAAAGTGAAGCAACATTATCTTTGGATGAAATAGCATTAACTCTAAGTAAAAATGTTGAAGAAGTAAAAGAATTGAGAACTCAAAAAACAATTCACTATTGTTTTATAATCTCAAATACTGTAAGTATGCTTCTATTAACTATTATAATAATCATTACCGTTGTTTGTATTTATCTATAAAAGATTCTCTAGAATTAAAGCCAAGTTCGGGAGAATTTTTCATCAAGGGATGGAGGTGTTATGTCTATTCAGACACCAACACCAAAAAATGCAACAACAACAAAAACGCCGCTTCAAATTAGTTTCCAAAAATAATATTAAAGTTCTAAATGATTGTGCAACGGAAATTATGCCGATCAAGAGAACTGCATAAATTTCAATGCACTTAGTAAAGCAAAGTGCGGCTTCAATGAAATTTCAAACTTCTGTTTGTTGAATTCGCAACTCCTCAATCTCTTTTTGAAAAACTCAAGTGAGGCTCTTGACCGAAGCTATTTCGAAACGCCTTTTCTCGAAGCCAAGGCCAAAGAGAAATATGAACCCTCACTTCAAGCCCAAGAATTCACTGCATTTCACAGAGTAAAATAAAGAGAGCAGTCGAATTGCAATATGTTTGTTTGTAATGAAGAATATTTTTATATTGCTTCAATTCTGCCGCTTTGTCAGCAACAGAACCGAAGTTAGGTGTTAAGAAAAATGAAAAACTTATTTCAGAAAGGAAATACAGTTCAGTGCTTAAGCACTTCTTAATATTGTCCACCTAAGTGTAAAAGTGTTCTTTAAAAAAAAAAAGAATATTAAATAATTATTCAAAAAGAAAATAAGATAATCATGTATTGACTTAAATATAACTAAAGTTGTATTTTTTTCTTTCCGCATTAACGAATTTCGCGCGCTTGCTTGCGAAACTCAATTCTCTTCTCAGAACACGATCATACAATTCAATTCTTTGGTGCATTTCCTGCTTTTCCCTCTACCTTGTACTTTTCGATCAACCTAATTCCGTTCTTTCACCTTTTCTAAGTAGTTTCGCAACTCGCGATGTCCAAACCAATAAAGCAAATTTGTTTACGTAGCGTTTGGCTTAAACAAGAGCAACAACGACATCCGTCGTCATTATTGTCAAAATTTTTATAAGCTTAGTGTTAAGTAGAGAAAAAGTTGAATTGAATTTCATCGTTTGAATAAAGCGGTCGTGACCGCTCGAAAGTTCAGTTTCGTCTTTTATTTATTTATATAAAAGAACAGATTTTTCATCGCAACGTATCATATGCTATAAGAGGTAAGCTTCTATTGATAATTTGAGAAGTTTTAATAAGAGTATATTGCATTTTAAAACAAAAATCCGTGAAAGTAGAGGTCAGACAGGAAATAGCAAAGGACAATATACGAATGAAAGAAATCGTAAGAACAATTCTTAAACGGTGCAAAGAGTCAGAACGAACTGAAGAGGTATGAGCTCTACGTTTTAATTCAAATACTTCTGGAACGGCCCTCGTAGTAGTGAACCCAAATGGGTTAAGTGAAGTCAGCAGTAACAACTAAGGAAATTTTTTTTTTTACAATTAATGCCTGCAAGAATAAGACTATTAACTCAAACTTGTTCGATTAATGCAAAATAGCATAAACCTTTGCGTAGGAAATTTCCAAATTGAAATTATTACAGTTCGTGATTTAATACCGCATCGGAACGTACTACAATTTAAAAAAAAAGATCAAAAATTAAGGAAAACTGAATAATTCTAAGAGGAATTCTAGGCGAAATAATTAAATATATTTTTCTCTTTCAAGGTGAAATTGTTTTAAAAAAGACAGAAATCGGAGTAATTAGTTTGAAGTATCATTAATCACGTTTGATGTTAAAAAAAATTTTAAATCCTTAACTTCTTAGTTGACTTGTTGGGTGTTTTTCTTTTGCCGTGATCAAAAACGAAAAATAAAAACAAAATGTCAGAAAAACAATTATGTTCTTATTGGATCGGAAAAAGAGCAAAAGATATAACACAGCAGGACTACAATATATTAGTAAACAACCAATGGTTGACAGATACACACATCAATGTCTTTTTAGATTGGATCTTAAAAAGGCACAGTTCCGTGTTGACATCAGTACATGTATTCAGTTCTTTCGCGTACGCGGGAATTGAAGCAGATTTAAAGTCAACAGAAAATATAACGGAATTACGAGTAAAAGCAATCATGAGAAACATTGATATGGGTGGAAAAAAAATTTGGTTGTTGCCAGTATGTGTAAACAACCACTGGATGTTGGTCATTGTGCAGAATAAGATAATTCATGTATTAGATTCTCTTCAACCGCACAATTACATTACATTGAGAAAGCATCAAACACTGCAAAATTTTTAACAAACATCGCAAATTTTTCAAAAACCAATATATTAATACCAGAGCGTTTTATCTTTTCACAAAGTCCACAAAAAAAAAATCTTATAGACTATGGGATATTAATTTTACAATTTGCAGATTCTTTTTGCACAAATTTTGAAGCAAACACAGAATTTTCTAAAGATGAAATTATGTCAGAGGTAGGGACCAGGAAAATAACACGATGTGTTTCAGCTAAATTAATAAAGGATTGGAGTCGAAAAACAGATAAGCCGGATATAAGAGCAGAAGAAAGGCAAATATTAACAAAAACGATGAAGTTACTAAAAAATAAAAAGCAACACAAATGTAAAAAAAGGAAGATAACCCAGTGAAATAGTAAATCCTTCAGATCGAACATAGGGATTTCAAAGCAATTAGAAATAAAAAGATAACAATAATTAAATTCAAATAATGAATCAAATTCTGTATTCTGTTAATAGGAAATTAAAAATTGGTGGTGGTATATAAATAGTAAAAAGAAATATATATATATGTATATAAAAAAAAAGGATTTGTTTAATTATAGAGAAAGAAAAAAAGAAACTTTGAAACTAGAATTGAAAACGTATACCAAATCAAAATATCAAAAATGAACAACGTATCAGGGTAAATTACGTTTATTTGGGTGATACCTATTTGAATAAGAAGTCCAATTATAATAATTACGGAAAGTATGGTGAAAACGATTATATAAAAAAAACACAATTTTCCACACAAACTTTACATAAAGTAAATGTATTTCAACAATTTTGCAAAATTATAAGTAAAACAACCATCATTAAAATAACTTATAACAAAAACAAAACCTCAAAGAAATAGAAACTTATAAATTTAAATTGTCAATAACTTATAATCAAGTAAGAAATGTCAAAAACAATAATAATTAAGGTGATGATGTGCTGATAGAATTTGAGAATTTCAAAGTTAAAATTTTAGGAGTAAAATTAATCGATTCTGCCATTCAATTGAGAACATAATAATATAACATAAATAATAATAATAACAATTGGAAGTATAACAATTTGTTGAAGCAAGAATATTTTTGATATCGAAGTAGCGAAAAGAGCATTATACATAAGCGAAAATGCCAACGAACTCCAAAACGCATGAGCAGGCGAATCAGCTACACAAGTAGCAGTACATAAAGAACTTAGCTGATTTTGAATGCGGAAATATCGCCCATAGACAAAGGTTTACAGTGTTCACTACCATGCCTCTAATACACGATTGCGGGCAGAGCAACAATGATAACTACAGCAAGCAGCAATCTTAAGCTTATCAATTTGTGCAAAGCAAGTCATTTCTATCTGGCCAAAAACTCATTTTAAAGGGGAAGGGTTGTCGTGCAACAGTTTTTTTTATAAGACAAACCGACATTTTGCAGTCACGATGCTTAAGAATCCTTCAAAGGGGGAGGGATGTTGTGAGTTAACAGTCGACTCACGATAATTTATTTATTATGCATGATGGTTACCTTTAAAAGCACAGAAATATTTCAAAGAACGAAATCTACTTCTGCGCTAAACGATCCAGCAGGCATGGGCAGTCAATAGACCCAAATGAAACAAAAACAGCAACAATCAAACCGAGCTTAAATACGGTTATTTAAATCTGATCAACATTGGCACGCGACAAGAACAGCGAACGGTAATACATGATAAGCGAACTCCGACGACACCTGGCCCGAAAGTGCTAATGCGGCGATTATGATATCGGTTGGGCTCGAAATGCAAGTCAGGTAAATCAAATCAACAAGCGCAGGGCAACGTCCAAGTATTGCGATAGGCATCGATTGGGAAATCGAACATGCAGTCAACGTTGAACTCACACAGCAGTTCCAGAAGAATTTAACTGGCAGAAATTGGGAAATGGACGATGCGGCATCACCATTTTCTTTTTATATACACCTGTTATGAGTCAAACAGCAGAGCAGCTCATCTTGTAACTTACGCAATACCGCTAGCGACAGCAGACGGCCAAAAACGCAAGCTGGCATTTCGCACCATCGTACAAGCGTGCCAAGTACAACGTTGCGTCATAGGTGACTGAAGCAGAATCACCGATTATGCTGAATCGGATATTGGTCATGGCACAAAACGACCAAGATACCCGGAAGTACATCTGTACAGGTCAGCATGCGTCAGCATGCCCATGACACCGTTCCCGAAGAACACACCAGCGTCTGCAGAGCGCAGACCTAGGTTAAGAATAATTAGTATATAAGCTGTGCATTTTAATACTAAGAGATAGTTGCTAACAGTTGCTGATAGCCATTTTACAATAAGTAGTTACGTGTAGTTCTTACAGTTAAGATCGATTTCGATTAATAAATCGTTATAAATTATAAAAAGCGTTTTCCTTTAGAAAATTCGGTCCGATAGGCGAGTGAAGGATTCCAGAAAATCCTCACAACATTATTGGCGCAGCCGTCCTACGTGTACAACATCGCGTCCGCGAAGTATTGCACCTTTAGGGACATTAAAAAGAGAAATAGTCCTTGGTATTCAATCAGAATTCTTCTGCAAGAATAAGCCTTGTTGCACTATTGAATGTTGCTAACTGTTGGATGTGTGTTGAGGCACTGCTAACAGAGCCCGGGAATTGTGTTCAGGCACCGAGGGTATTGCTGTATTTATAGAGCGCATGGTTTTCCCTGTTTGTATAATAAAGAATCCTTGGCGAATTAATCTATTTAAGGGACTTTGGTGTTTCTGGTTTATCGAGTAAAACGTACTTTTCGTCGCGAAAAAGTAATCCGAGAAAATTTATCCGCGAAACAAACTTTTTATTCATCAAAGCCGCCGTATTGGATTTAGAATTCTATTAGCACAGGCATGATGGAGCTGAAGATTGAAGAAAACTCAGAGCAAGCAGAAAAAAAGGGTAGATATAACATCAGATACGCAAAGAAAATATGGTGAGTTTAAAAACAAAACAAAAACAATTTTTTTTCCTCCGCCCACAGTCCTTACTGTTAGCGATGAGTTTTAATATTTTGGTTAGATGCACTTGGATATTGTATATTCACGTCCGAAAATCACAATAATAATTGCTCAGTTGTTTACACATATTTCAGAAAAAATGAGGAACTTTAAAAATAAACGGCATAAATTTAAAAAACGCTTTTGCAATCACAGTCAAAATGTAGTTCGAAGCGAAAAGCCACTTTTCATATCAATATCAGCACTAACTTAAATATTTTCAAGTCGAACTAATAAAAATTAAAAAAATGCCATTCCTTAAGAATGTAAACAGGGGTAAGATCTTCTTTGAAGATTTAGATAGGCCCGGGATATATAATAGAGTAAAAAATATAGAAAGTAAAAAGGAAAATTTGTTGAAAATTAAGAAAGATTTTCGAATCGAAGATAAAATTAACTTAGAGTTTGTAAATAAATTAAAGAATATTGAGAGTGAAAAAGAAAATTTATTGAAGTTCAGGCAAAGTAGGAACTTGCACATTACATTTAAATAGAAAATTGAGCAAGTCAGAGTCAATTAAGAAGAAAAGGCTGCTCAAAGACCCAAAACAAAAGCACTTTGACAGTTCAACAAATTCTTTAACCATAGATGAGGGATGTCGATCAGATGATGCATTTATAGTATTTCCGTGTGGACAAGCTAAAAATGATAAATTAACACTGCTTATCGATACAGGGGCAGACACTAGTTTGCTCAAATCTGAAGTCTTAAAAGAAGAAGTTGAAGTTGACAGGTCAGAGGATAAGCAATAAGGGGGAGCATTTGGTAATAGTATTAGTACAGAGGGAGCTGTAAGGATATCTCACCAAGATAACAAAGCATTAAATTTTAATATGCACGTTCTTCCATTTGGTATCAAAATACGAGCAGACGGACTTTTGGGTAGAGATGAACTGTGGACCCGTTCGGTTACGAATGGAGTAAATAAGACGATTTCATTTTTTGCAAATAGCAAGGAAATCGCAAAATTACCACTTTGTTCAGAGCAAGCGACTAGAAGGATATGCGTAGTTGAATCAATTACTATAAACGCTAGAACTTCAAAAGTCATTGAAATAACATTGCAGAAGAACTTAATAAAGGACAAGTTTGACGTTAGTGCAGCAGAGAATGCAATTACAGATGATGTGTGGATTGAATTACCCTGCAATAAGGCTATCGATGGTAACATTGTATTTCATTCGATTGATTCAGGAGCAGAAACGTTTTTGTTTGAAGGTATGGCGGACGCCGCCAAGCCTATAAAATTTTTAAAGAAAGTATTAAATGAGCAGTGCAATAGGTTTACCGATAGAATTGACGGAAACCGAGTTAAATTATTAGGACGAGGGCACAGCATTCGTACAGAAAAGACTGTAACACTTCCACCCTCTGAGACGAGAGTAATCCCGAACGACAACGGGCTACTCGAGCAGAAAAAAACCGTAAATATAAATATGGAAATAGGAGTCTGTAAGAATGCAAAAAAGAAGAGTGATCTGAATAAAACACATTATAGGAAACACGACATCTATAGAGATTTTCTGAGCGGCAAAATTTTTGAATGGAATGAGGTCCAACACAAAATTAGATCTTACATAAGCGCATGCAATTTTTATACTTCAATTCTAGGGAAAGTATTTGCGCACAATTTCTTTGTACCTTAGAGTATTTTCTAAATAAAATATAAAAAAAATAAAAAATTAGCAAAAGCATATGCCGTTAAGATTCAAATAACTTTGATTTTCAGGACAAGATTTTTTTTTAATATTTATTTGAAAGAAAATAAAAAGAACATGAAGGTACGGGAAATAGTAAACAAAATACGAACACAAAGGGCGCAAGCAATTTTAAATGTCACACAATACATATTTTGTTACCAGGCCCTTAACGTACTAAATGATAAAATTATAGAATAAATTCATTATTTGCTTCAAACTGGCACTACCAGAAATTAAGCTCCACCACGCGACATATCTTAAAAATAAATAAAAAAAATTAACAATTTTCTGTTCGCATATCAAAACGAGCGAAGACAAAATATAAGCAAAATAATTTTTTTTAAATTTCTGAACAGTAGAAGCTAGCCGCGAAGTAAATATTGATGAGCAAACACAATTTTTTTTTTAATATAGTGCACTTGAAATTGCAATATTGGAAAAAATAAGAAAATAATAATTGAACTCAAACAAACAAAAGACAGTCGAAAGGGAAATAGGCCAAGTTCAAAAGTAGTTATGCAAAAATTAAAAACTGTCAAGTTCAATTTGAACAGCCGAAATAAAGGCAGGGACACGAGAATAGTTGTCGCACAGGTAGGGAATATTTTCATGTTTTCTTTTTCTTTTCAGGAAGACCAATAAGGTTTAACGATGAATACCAGACGTAAAATTTCTCTTCTAAATTTGGAAACTCAATTGAAAGTGTTGAAATTCCTAAGTTCAATTTAGATTCCAAACTAAGAAAAGGGGAAGAGTGATTGGTAAGAAAAAAAAAAATTAAAAAGAGAAAAATTGAATAAAAAAAAAATATATAAAAAAATAAAAATTCTTACATTTCACTTCACATTAGAAACAAACAAAAAATAAAAAGGGAGAAATTCCCCACTTCTGCACTTCACAATTAAAAAGAAAAACTCGAATTTTAAAAGAATTATAAAAAAAAGTAAAATATATGTATCTGAATTTATATATTTTGCCTACTGAAAAAAAAAAAAAATCAAAACAAATTGATAGAATAACACTTATAAAGAAACAAATATATAGCTATTAATAATGGTAGAATAATATCTTTTGAGCACTTTAGTTGATTTGTAGAATATTAAAGAAAAAACGCAAAGATTTCTAAAATAACGGAAGATAAGTTCACAAAAAAAAGAATTAAATTGAACTTCTAATGACAAAAAAAAAAAAAAAAAAACTCAAATTTTGAGTAAGTAAAAGTAAAACTAAAAATAGACTTTTATGATAATTCTGTAAGTCCAGATTTTTGTAAATTACAGGTGGGAGACAGTTGGAAGCAAAGAAAAGAAGAAAAAAATATATACATTGTAACGACCTATCCTGCCGGGGTAACGCTCAGTCGTGTCCAGGGGTCGTACAAGAAATTTATATTTCAACGCAGTTATCTAAGGATTTTCAATGGTTGTTTAATTTTCAATATAATTCAGTAAATGTAATATATAATTCAATGTAATTCAATATATAATTCAAGTAATTTGCGTGTAATTGTTGGCTGCGTCTTGTTGGAGTCCTCTGAAGTGAGGTTTCACTGTAGTTCCACGAAACGGGGTTTCACTGTAGTTCCATGAAGCGGGGTTTCACTGTAGTTCCATGAAGCAGGGTTTCACTGTAGTTCCACGAAGCGGGGTTTCACTGTAGTTCCATGAAACGGGGTTTCACTGTAGTTCCACGAGCAGGGTTTCACTGTAGTTCCACGGAGGGCTTCGCTGTTGGTCCTCTAGTCGATGTCCACTGTAGTTTGTTGTCGCGGTTTTACTGTCGAGGATGCTCTGAGAAAGATGCTCTGAAAGGATAATAATCGGACCTAGTTTCCTTGTGAGGCTTTGTCTCGTTACCAGAAACCAGGATCAAACAATTATCCTTCAGATTTGTCCTAAATTCTTTAATCGCTTGTGAGGCAAAGGTCTCGTTAGCTACGATTAGGAATTTTCTCTTGTGCTGTTCTCGTACTGACTGCCTTTTCCTTGTGCCGTCGCTTGCTTTTATATCCATTTCTGGACTGACCTTTGGACTATTAGTCACGCTTTTCGTGCGTGTCGACCTTTGGCCTCTGAGTCACGCTTTTCCTGCGTGTCGACCTTTGGACTGTGTACATGCATTATCCGCATGCGCTCTGCGTGCTGCTCTGCTGCGTCGCGCCGTTCGATTTCGATCGTTTAGTTGTGTTGTTGTTGCGCATGTCTGCTTTGTGTCTTCTTGCAGTTGTTGTTGTCTTTTGTGGACGTTGTGTTTCTTCCCGTTGTTGTTTGTGCAAAGTTGTGACGATTTTGTGGTCGTCACACTCCCTCCTTTCTTCCGAAACGTGACGTTGCCGTTGTCAAACTTGTGTGCTCGTGTGGGTCCCATTCATTATAACACGGCTTTATTTTGCCCGTGATCAGCTGTGTTATTGGTTTGAATGTTTCGCAGTTAATTTTTCCATTGTATTTTTATTTTTCCAGCTCGCGTTATCGAGATTATGGCCGTGATCGTTCCAAGCTTCCGCACACAGTTGCTTTGGGTGCCCTTCTTCCAGCGTTTTCGCATCTCGACCCCGATCTGCTGTAGTTTTTCCTCCAAATTTTCATGTTGTGCGCTTCCGAGTACTCCGTTCATCAGTTCCGACCATAACACATCTTTGTCGCAGATATCCTGGAACACCTCTACCAACTTTTGGCGTGTGGGCAATGTCGTCGCTGCTTCAAATATGAGGTGGTGTGGTTGGAACCGTTTCCCCGCGCGAATGGTCGTGAGGAACCGCTCTAGAAATTTCAAGGTAAATAAACCGCAGTCGGCACCATTTTCTTGCTGTGCTGTGGGTACTTCCACGATCTTCATCGCCTTTACTTTTTCTACATTTTCCGGTCCGGTTCGTGCTGCTTCGTCTTGGAGGAACTGGTGGATTAGTTGTGCCACGTCGTGTTGCCGGGTTCCTCTTAGTGAGTCGCAGTGTAGAATCCGGGTGCTGTCCATGATCACGAGCGTCCAGTGGAATTTGTCAACAACTGGTATGATGACATAATCTCTCTCGAAGATTTTTGCCTTTCGCAACCATCCATTCAAAAAATCTCGTGGCCGTTCTCCATTTTTGATCGCCAGTAGCTGTGGGAAGAAAAGACCGCTGAATAAATATACCTTTTCACGATCTTCAGGTGATATCAGCCCTTGGATTAACCACGCCCCGTAAACGTCGATGATGGTGTCATTCAACCATTTTCCTTCGGCCAATCTCTCCACATCCGTCCTGAAGATTGAATAACCTCGGCCTGTCTTTGGGTATGTTCCGATGACTCCGGCGAAATTTCCAGTTGGGTGTTGCATGTTTAAAAACATTTGCAATTGTGATCGCGTTGTATTTTACTCGCAAAATGATTTATTCGTCGGGATACTGCTCCTTTTATAATGTCCTAATTTAAGGATTTGTTGTTGTATGAAAAAGAAATAAATTTGATAATAACGCTATTTCCCTGAAAAGGAGAAATCATATTTGCATTTTTTTCCATTATTCTCGGCCGAGACTTTCTTTTGCATATTATATGGCCTTGAACTTTATTTGATCTCATGAGTGCTGCGACGCCGCCGTCGATCCTCCGTTGTTACTGCATATGCATATTTTATTAGGCATAGAGTGGGAAAGCATATTTCATAATTCTTGTCTGCTGCTTTTCTAACCAACTGTTGCACATTACTTTCCTCTGTTCCATATGTGTTTATGTGTGTGATTACTCCTATCTACTTGTGTGCCATTGGCTGATATTAATTTTCCCATTTTCTTCCTTTCTTGGGTCAATGACCTGATTCCTATTGGGTTTGTGGATTTTATTTTCAGTTATAATGTAGATTTGCCTATTTTGTATTATAACCGGGCTTTAGTTTTCATATGTTTTCTTTTCCTCTGTTTCTTTTAAATTTTGACAATTTGAAGCAGTTTATGCTCGAATTTACCAATTTTTTCCTCTGACGATTCCGTTTTGGATGGATTTTTTTTATCGTGCCGTCGCCGAGGGAGCCCTGTGTCGCCGTGGATATTTATTTCGACGGAAAAGGTACGTTATTGTTTTGTGTTGGCGGTTGCTCAGCGTTTTCATTTTGTTGCAGGTAGGATTCATCAGTATAAAATGGCTTAAGCTGAGAGATGTGGGCTGTCTTCAACGTTTTACCGTCTCTCAGTTTCACTATCACGGGAGATGAGAAGGATTCGACCATAAATGGTCCATCGAACTTTGGTGCCAGTTTTGCCGCGAAATCGTCAATGGCTTTCGACAGTGGGTGGGTTCGTAGGAGTACCAGTTGTCCTCGGTAAGTTTTCCACGGACGTCGCCGTAGGTTGTAGGCGCGAGCTTGTTCCTGGCTTGCCTTTGCTAGGTTCACTTCGACAATTTTGAAAATTTCTTGAAGTCGGTTGTGCCGTTGTGTGACTGTTAGTGCTTCTGCCCCTGTACCTGTTGTTTTTTCATCGAAAAGACTTTTGGGTAGTCGCGGCTCTCTGCCTTGCGTCAGCATGGCTGGGCTAAAGCCTGTGGTGTCCGCAACACTGGTGTTTATGGCCAACATGATTTCGGGTAGTGCCTCGTCCCAGTGTTTGTGTGATGATTGTGTATACTGTGCAATCATTGTTTTTATCGTGCGGTTTGCTCGTTCGGTGGGATTTTCTTGGGGCGTGTATGGGGCCGTATACTGGTGATGTATACCCATTTCTTCCAGAAAATTTTCTAAATTACGGCTTGTGAATTGTGTGCCATTGTCGGTTAGCAAGACCTTGGGTACCCCGTATCGTGCGATTATTCGCTCCCGAAGGGCTTTCCGGACTGCGTCGGCAGTGGCGCTTCGTAGTGGCACTAATTCTACCCATTTTGAAAATTTGTCGTAGAATACCAGTAGTGTTGTGTTCCCATGTATAGAGCGTGGTAATGGTCCCACGAAGTCTGCGCATAGGATGGCCCACGGTTCATCTGCGATTTTAGTGAGCATATATCCTGCTGGCTTCTGTTGGTTTACTTTAAAACGTTGACAGCTTTTGCATCGAAACACATGTTTCCGTATGTCTTTCATCATGCTCGGCCAAAAAATATTTTTTTGCTGTTCGGAGGAATGTCTTCCGTATACCCAGGTGACCAGCTGTTGGGTGATCGTGATTTTCGTTTAACACTCGGTCGATGTCTTTCCTTCCTATACATAGTTTCCAAGCCACGCTGTCTTCATCGTCTGCGTTTGGCGGTAGGTGTCTATATAAATTTCCGTTTTCTATTATATATTCTGGAAATTTATGTGGCTCTTTTTTAATTTCCTCTGTTTTCCGTGTGACCCAGTCCTTGGGCAGAGGTGGTATTTCTTCTTCGTGTATGCGTCGTGTTGTCTCCAGTGGATCTCTTGATAGAGCGTCAGCAATGACGTTCTCTCTCCCCTTCCTATAACGAACTTCGAAGTTATATTGTTGCAGCTCTAGTGCCCATCGTGCGATGCGTCCTGATGGGTTTTCGATAGAATTTAACCATTTTAATGAGAGGTGGTCAGTGATGACAATAAAATTGTATCCCTCGAGGTAGTGACGCATTTTTCGAATTCCCCAAACGATCGCAAGGCATTCTTTTTCGGTGGTTGAGTAGTTTGTTTCCGGTTTGTTAAGGTGGCGGCTTGCATAAGCTATTACTCTCTCGGTTCCATTTTCATCCTGTGTCAACACTGCACCAAGTCCGTAGTCGCTGGCATCTGTTTGTAAAATGAATTGTTTATTAAAGTCCGGGCATGCAAGGATGGGTGCTTCAGTAAGTTTCTTTTTTAAATTCTCGAAAGCTTGTTGGTGCTCTTCGGTCCATACCCAGTTTACTCCTTTTTTGAGTAGTGTTGTCAAGGGATGTATGGTGTCTGCGAATTCGGGTACGAATCGTCTGTACCATGAAGTGATTCCGATGCACTGCCGTAGTTCTTTTATGTTCGTTGGTGGCTTGAGACGTTCGATGGCTTCAATTTTTGACGGGTCTGTTTGAATCCCTTTGTCGCTTACCATATGACCAAGGTATTTGATTTCTGTTTTTAGAAATTCGCATTTTTCCGGATTTATTTTTAGGTTAGCCTCACGTAATCTTCTAAAAACCTCTAATAGATTTTTCATATGTTCTTCTAATGTCCGACCGAGCACGATGATGTCGTCGAGATATGCAAAAGCGAATGGCTCTAGTTCTGGTGTTATTACTGAGTCTAGCGCTCGTTGAAAAGTTGCTGGTGCTGAATGTAGACCGAATGGCATTACCTTCCATTGGAAAAGGCCCCGTCCGGGCACAGTGAACGCGGTATACTGTTTGCTTGCCTCGTCCATTGGAATTTGCCAGTAGCCATTTTTAAGGTCCAGACTGCTAAAAATTTTTGCATCCTTCAGACGGTCCAAAATGTGGCTTATTCGTGGTAATGGGTATGCGTCAGGGGTTGATTTAGCATTTAGTTGCCTGTAGTCGATGCAGAGTCTCCATTTACCATTTTTCTTGCGTACGAGGACCGTTGGTGCACTGTATGGGCTGTTCGATGGTTCTATGCATCCTTTTTCGAGAATATCATCGATTTCTTTGTTTATGATTTCTTGTTTTGCAGGGTTTTGCGGAAAGTATCTGGCTTTGATGGGAATGTCGTCTTTTACTCTTATGTAGTGTTTTGCGATGTTAGACAGGCCTTCAATGCTTTCGAAACGTTTTATTTCCGTTTGAATTATTTCTTCCGCTTCTGCTCGTGAGATTGGTTTGCTTTGTGACTCGGTTGTGTTTTCGGCGACTTCTCGTATTGAGAGTGCATTCCAGTCAGCGGTTTGAATCTTTGGAATTTTTATACTCTGACCTGCAATCTCCACCTGTGCGTCTAGCGCTCCCAGTGTGTCTATGCCGAGTATGACGTCGTCTACCACCTGCTCTAATATAGCTAATTCGATTTGTAGGCGGTTTTGTCCGAGTTGTAGCGTGGTTGTAGTTGCTTCAGTTACGAGTGTTTTGGTGCCGTCTGCTAGTTGTATGTTGGCGCGAATTTTGTGTCGTTGGCTGGAGTCCCGAATTTGTTCGGCCATAGCCCTACTTATGTAGTTTCTTGTGGCTCCGGTGTCGATGGTTGCTACTAAGGGTATTTCTCCCAGTTTAATATGAGCAACTATGGTATTATTTAAGAATTTTAAATTCGAGGCCTCCTGTAGGGGTTTGTCGCCGTGCCTCGTTATTGGCGGTCCCCTTGCTCGTTTCCCGATTTCCTGCAGCATTCAATTGTCCTTACTCCTCGTTTCCCGCAAATCCAACAAAATAGGATTTGTGGATTTTTACAGCCAAATTGGCGATGGCCTGGTTGGCCGCATCGGCGGCATGCATTGTAGACATCGATTTTGTCTTGGGTGCCTTGTGCTGGTTCTGGTGGTTTTTGTTCGGTAACTCGGCGACTTCGCTCTTCGGTTCGGATTTGTGGCTGTTTCTTTTGTTTCGCTCTGTCTTGTTTTTTGCTTTTTAACCTTTCGAAATCGTCTGCTAAATCGATGAGTCCTCTCAGTGTTGCAAAGTCTCGTCTCTTGGCATATCCCTGGAATTCGTGGGTGCTATTCTCATATATGCGATCCAGTTTCTTTATTTCCGTGTATTCGGTGTGTCGCATCAATTCCTGCATTGCTAATAGGTATTGTTTAAACGGCTCTTCTTCTTGTTGTTCTCTTCTGCGAATAGTGTCCTCTAATAGCTCGAAATATCGTGGTGGTAGGAAGAACTCTAGGAAATCTCGCTTGAAGTTGCTCCAGATGCGCCATGCTGCATTGTTGTTCCTGTACCAGGATAGGGCCATGTCTTTTAAAAGTTCTGGCATTGTTCTGGGCAGCATATTTTTCGGTAGGTCGTAGACTTCTGCCAATTCCTCCACTCTTTCTATGAAACTCAGAGCGTCCTGCTTGCCGTCGTACTTCAGTCCCCATTTGCGGACCTTGTCGATAATGTCCGTGTATGCTGGCATGGAAAATGCGGTTACTGACGGTGGCGATGTGATTGTTCGGAGAGTTTCTGCTTGTACGTATTTCGGAATGGCTCCCGTTGGATTATTTTGGTTTGCGTCTGCATCCAGTGGTAAAAGTGGTGAAGGTGCTCTTGCGTGTTTTACCTCCCATTCGTGTAATATTCGTGCGTATTCGTCATCTGATGCGTGCTCATTTGCGAATGCGGCCAGTCGTTTTCGTAGCTCGTCGACGGTGCCTTGGGTATCGATTTTTACAGTCTCGCAGTAATTTAAGAGGTCCTCTTTCCGAAGAGAGTATATCCATGTAGTTTTTACCATCTTGTGTGTCTTCTTGTCAAATTTTGCTCGGGCGCCACTTGTAACGACCTATCCTGCCGGGGTAACGCTCAGTCGTGTCCAGGGGTCGTACAAGAAATTTATATTTCAACGCAGTTATCTAAGGATTTTCAATGGTTGTTTAATTTTCAATATAATTCAGTAAATGTAATATATAATTCAATGTAATTCAATATATAATTCAAGTAATTTGCGTGTAATTGTTGGCTGCGTCTTGTTGGAGTCCTCTGAAGTGAGGTTTCACTGTAGTTCCACGAAACGGGGTTTCACTGTAGTTCATGAAGCGGGGTTTCACTGTAGTTCCATGAAGCAGGGTTTCACTGTAGTTCCACGAAGCGGGGTTTCACTGTAGTTCCATGAAACGGGGTTTCACTGTAGTTCCACGAGCAGGGTTTCACTGTAGTTCCACGGAGGGCTTCGCTGTTGGTCCTCTAGTCGATGTCCACTGTAGTTTGTTGTCGCGGTTTTACTGTCGAGGATGCTCTGAGAAAGATGCTCTGAAAGGATAATAATCGGACCTAGTTTCCTTGTGAGGCTTTGTCTCGTTACCAGAAACCAGGATCAAACAATTATCCTTCAGATTTGTCCTAAATTCTTTAATCGCTTGTGAGGCAAAGGTCTCGTTAGCTACGATTAGGAATTTTCTCTTGTGCTGTTCTCGTACTGACTGCCTTTTCCTTGTGCCGTCGCTTGCTTTTATATCCATTTCTGGACTGACCTTTGGACTATTAGTCACGCTTTTCGTGCGTGTCGACCTTTGGCCTCTGAGTCACGCTTTTCCTGCGTGTCGACCTTTGGACTGTGTACATGCATTATCCGCATGCGCTCTGCGTGCTGCTCTGCTGCGTCGCGCCGTTCGATTTCGATCGTTTAGTTGTGTTGTTGTTGCGCATGTCTGCTTTGTGTCTTCTTGCAGTTGTTGTTGTCTTTTGTGGACGTTGTGTTTCTTCCCGTTGTTGTTTGTGCAAAGTTGTGACGATTTTGTGGTCGTCACAACATAATAATAAATAAAAAAAATAAACATGAGAAATCCACAATTAAAAAATATATATACACAAAAAAAAAAAAGATTAAAAAGAACTAGTATGAGAAAAAAAAATAATAATAAATAAAAATATACACCCCAACTGTCTCATACGAAGCTATGGTATGACACAAGAGATGACATCGTTGGGATGCTGACCATGCTGATTGATGCACGCAACAACACATCGCAACCACGATCATATATGGCGTAAGGTCATCATCTACCAGAAACAGAGAACCAACAACAAGAAAACGTCAAAATCATGTTAAATTTCGGGACCAAATCAACAAGTTTTTCCTGTCGCCAATCCTCTTATAACCGATGGCTCGAAATACAAAAACGGCTCCACTGCATATAACATAGTTTTTAAATCTACCCGCTGGGTTTGAACCACGAACCTCTTGATTTTTGGTCGTCTGCTTACCCATTACGCTGTTACGAGGCACTCCCATTTGAGCAATGACAAACATTCCCTTACCTTCCACCGTTAATTTGAATGCCAAAACGTGGCATCGTCTTCAAAGGGGGGAGGGATGTTATGAGTCAAACAGCACAGCAGCTCATCTTGTAACTTACGCAATACCGCTAGCGACAGCAGACGGCCAAAAACGCAAGCTGGCATTTCGCAACATCGTACAAGCATGCCAAGTACAACGTTGCGTCATAGGTGACTGAAGCAGAATCACCGATTATGCTGACTCGGATATTGGTCATGGCACAAAACGACCAAGATACCCGGAAGTACATCTGCACAGGTCAGCATGCGTCAGCAGGCCCATGACACCGTACCCGAAGAACACACCAGCGTCTGCAGAGCGCAGACCTAGGTTAAGAATAATCAGTATATAAGCTGTGCATTTTAATACTAAGAGATAGTTGCTAACAGTTGCTGATAGTCGTTTTACAATAAGTAGTTACGTGTTATTCTTACAGTTAAGATCGATTTCGATTAATAAATCGTTATAAATTATAAAAAGCGTTTTCCTTTAGAAAATCCGGTCCGATAGGCGAGTGAAGGATTCCGGAAAATCCTCGCAACACACCGAAGATCGAAATGGAGAGACTCACTCTTTGCGGAAGACTTGTTTGGGACAGTCTCAGCTCGAATCGTATGTACTCACCAGTGGCAACAGCGACTAGAGCGTGGCCTTGGAGTTTAGGGAAATAGGGTAGTGTTGGGAGGCACGCCTTGACTCTAACATTAATGTCCCCTCCTGTCCCACCTCTGCGAACTCATAGAAGCGGTTGAACGTAACAAGTACCAAAAGCGTCAGCACATCGACCGGGCGTGAATTTAGATACGCAACAATAACAAAAACAAGTACCATGTCATCGAGCAACGATGAGCGATCAACTTGGCAAAAAGACAGACATAAAGAAAGAACAATTAAAGGCAACGACACCAGCAACGCGGAATTGCAATTCAACACATATAACTGGGTCAATTGTTCGATGGCAATATCACAGCGGAAAAACAATAACGACAAGAAATAAGTTGCATCACATCGAAGTTCTATTGCGACAGAGCCAGGTCAGCACTTTCACTGCATATAAGCACAGTCTCGATCAACGGAAAAGGAGACTGATTGTGACCGTTCCATCAGAAGTCTCGTCTAAGCGCACGTACTAACACGAAGCCACGACACTAAGATCTAGAATAGGGAAGTTTCAAGTAATTGTCAGGAGCTAGGGTTCACATATTTTTCTGTTGGACATAAGGATATCATTTTATTAATAAAAGGATTGAACATTGTCAATCTTGTCTTTTATTTAAAAGGAATATAGGATTGTATGACGAGCGTTCTAACCCAAGTGCCACGGCGTCATAACTTTTAATCCCCATATCCCAACAGTAGTCTAGAGTTTATGTCAAGAGAGAGCGTAAACGATATTCTGGAGTATATAAGGATTACATAACAGATATAATAACGAGTAAATCTTGTGTCCTTTTGAAATCACAAAGTATTTAAAGCATTATGTTCACATGAACATATTACTTGCGTAAAATCACAACAGCCTCAACCTAACAACGGGTTTATTAATTGTATTTAAAAATATTTACTAATTATAAATTATATATATGGGTCATTCAACCAACATGAGTACCCCCTGTTATGAAATGTCAATTTTTCGGCAATTGAAAAAAAAAACTTTTTTCTAAAATTCCTAAATTAATGTTCATACAATGAGACAAAGAATCGTTTACGCTAGGAATGCAGCATTAAGAAAAATTTTTTGTTTAAAACTTAATAGTTTTAAAGAGATCATCGAATAAAAAAGGTGTTTTAGTCAGGCGAACCTGACAATACAATACCCGACACGACACACATGTTTAAAATTTTTTCATATCAAGCGGTGTTTAAGGCCATAAGAAGCCCCATAACCGACATTTTTTAAATTTCTTTATGAAAACCGCCCCTTTGCCACGCACAATTTTCGAATTTTTTGAAGTTATCATCGGAGTCTTGAATATAAGTTAACGTGACCGCCAACATATTTGTCCGTCTGTGAATTATGCTTTGAGATAACGTGACTGTCCACCCGGAAATTTTGCTGCATTGCAGTTTCCCACTACTGACCTCTGTTCTTACTTCTTGCATTGCACTGATATCCGAACCCTCCTTAAAACCCTAGCTGCTTCAATAAAATAAGCTGCCGAGGCTAAGATATGAATTTAAAATGTAAGAATGTTCAGTTTGGAAGTGAAACTCAACAAGAGCACAAAATGCGTTTTAGCGTTTACATTTTAAAAACACATAGTGTTGAAAACCCTTTATTCGCTTAATAATAAAATAAGGACTAACACATAGTATTAAAGCAAAGTGTTAATATTTTTTTTTGAAAACACATAGTGTTGACAACCTTTTAAAAAATAAAAACTAACACATAGTGTTAGAATAAATATTGTAAATTTAAACACATAGGGTTGTTCAATTTGCATAACTGGCAAACAACTACAACAAGAAACATTAAAAGTAAAAAAAAGCAAACAAACAAAAGAAAATATCTGAGTGACTCTTCGTAACTAAATCAAAAAAAAAACCTTCTACGAAAACATCTTAAAGGTAAAAAAAAACAACTAAACAAATAAACCAAAAATACGGCAATAATAAAATATTTTGATTGACTTTTCGCCAACAAAATTCTTAAAAAAAACAACTTGAAACTAAACACCATAAAAGCAAGAAACTTTGTCTGTGCCCAAAAGAGAAAAAACGCTACACTGCAAATACAGTGGTTCCATCACCGAGGCAAAACAACGGCAACCATTACAGTGGTTCATTCATCGAAGCAAAACGACAGCAACAATTACAGTGGTTTCGTCATCTGAGAGGAACAGAAAGATCCCGGATAGTAAAATGTTTTTTATTTGAATTATTGTAAGCAAGCATTTTAGTTTTTTTTCGTTATTCAAAAATAATAATTATATAAATATAAATATATAATTATATATAGAAATAAAAATAATTTGTGAATGAGGCTTTCTCAAATTGTGTTCTTGAAAACAAAAGTTTATTTTTGAGAGTGGATCGCTTTATTCCGGCAGGCGGTGTTGGTTGATTAAGTCATAATGGATAGGTCACAAATTACAAGTCTAATTGAAGCCTCGCTGGACGTCACTAGAGATGAATTAAGAGATCAAATTCGTGGGTTGACACAGATTGTTCAAAACTTAAAAACTCCATCAGTTGAGACTTTTGTTCCCGTTACTATAACTCCAGGCGTATTGAATCGTAGAACAGATTTCAGCCTTATAAAATCTCTTCCAGAATTTAGAGGAAGTCACACAGAATACCCTGCTTGGCGAGAGGCAACAAAGTTTCCAATTGGCTATTATACAGAGGATCCAGAAACCTATTATATTGCCGTGGGTATCCTAAGAAATAAAATCACAGGCTCCGCTAACGAAAACTTGAGCTCCTTCAATACCTCCTTGACTTTTAAAGCAATCATTTCAAGGCTCGATCAAATTTATTCTGATAAGCGATCATTACATATATTGGAAAATGAACTTAATACCTTACGACAGGGCCGTTTGTCAATAAGTGAGTACTACGACGTTGTGGATAAACAATTGACCTTGATATTGAATAAAAATATGATGATTTATAGCGGAAATGCTAGGGAATGCTAGCTAGGGAAAACGGTTTACGAGTTTTTATTTCAGGACTCAAGCGACCATTATGTGACACCCTTTTTTCGGTCCGCCCAAAGGATTTACCCCATGCATTGGCTATCGCACAAGAACTGGAGCATATCCGACAGAGATATGATTTTGCGAACACATTGTTGTGATCATGGCACAAACATCGGGAGCACACTGTGTTGAATTGCGAAAGAAAGAAAACAACAATAAGCACCAACGGCCTAAAAAGTCTAAACTGGGGCATTTGAGTGCAAGGCAAAGAATGCATTCTAGCAGAATATTGAAGAACCAGAATGCGAAAGAAGCGAAAGAAAGTTGCGCAAGATGAAGACGTCAGCGGAAACTAAAGGGACAAGACGGCAGCAGGGGAGTACGACTGCAGCAGAGTTCGCGTCAGCGAACCTAGTTTTAAGTAATTTTAAGAATATTTTTAAGTTGATTTTAATTTTGAAGTTGTAATATAATATTCATTTGTAATAAACCGGTAGAACAATTCACGAGACTTTAAATCAGTATAAATTAATACTCCTTTTAGACTCTAGAAGTGGTATTACAACATTTGGCGCCCGAGAAAAAGAAAAAAAAAAGTTTTCGCGAAAAAGGATAAAAGAGTCATATAAAAAAAAAAGAGTTTTCGCGAAAAAGAATAAAAAAGTCATATATAAAAAAAGGACACAGTGCAGTGACACATAGTAAAGAAAAAAAAGGATTTCAAAAAAATATATATAAGCAAAATTAATACAGAGAAAAAAAGGATTCTAATAAAAAAAAGAAAAGCAATATTAACAATTATCTACCGAAAAGTGAAAAAATTGTTGCGTGACAGTTTGCAAATTTGCAAGAAGATTCTCATTTAAATTGGATTTAACCACAGTTAAACGACTTGGAAAAGCGAGAGTAAACCAACAACCAGCGCTAAGAAATCTGAAGTCGGATATCATAGTATGGCGATCCTTAAGAAAATGGTAAGTGACTACCAGTCATCTATTACATATACTATATATATATAATTAAAAAAAAAAAATAATAATTAAGCGCTCCGCGCTGAAATAATTGGCGTATCTCCGCCGTATAAAAATAGAGAAATTGGGCGCTTGCGCCGAACAGATTTGCGAGTCCTGCCGCTCAGCAATAGCGGGACATAACCCAATAAAATCTCTAGGATATAACCTAAACAAAGATAAAATTAAAAATATAAATCCTTCCAAGAGAAGGATATCCATGAAAAAAAAAAAAAAAAAACATTTAAAAGTTTGAAATTTTCGCATTTCTGTACAAATTGTAAAAAGTGTACATTATTAAATATTGTTTCAATCATATATCGAGCAGCTGG
>JAIPUU010000281.1:0-30740 GCA_020466095.1 Chlorops oryzae
CTAGTTGATAAGTTTTCTTCGTTCCTAGAACGTACGCTGAAGCTTACGCGAGTGATGCATATATTTGATAAATTTCCTTCGTTCTTAGAACGTTCGATAAAAATTGCGCGATTAAGATTAAAGATAACGACCCTCTCAGTGGGATGCGAAACAAGGCTCAAAGCTTTTATAAAAGAGTTATCATGAAAATTTTTGAAGTACGACGTGCGAAAAAATAAAAGAGCTCAGTTGAAGCGGAACCTTGCCGGTTTTAAAAAATTGGTAAACAAAAAACGAAAAAGCCGAACTCAAAAATTCGCAATTCATACCGCAAAAACAATTAAGAAAACTCAAACAAAGTCAAATTTGCAAATTTGTTAACGTGTTCGGCCGATTTTTCTTTGATAAAGTTTTAATCCTTGCAGTAAAAATATTTTTTTTTGAGCGCTTTGTGAAGACAGTTCCCGTTGGATCGAACTCAGTTCTCGAAAGGTTTTTTTTTTTTAAATTATTGATCGTTATGCGGTTTGATTTATGACGCTAATCAGCTAAATTGGGACTGTGACAGTCTTAAACAGTAATTAGTTATTACCAAACTTGCAGAAAAGCTCGTCAAATTGAACTGCATTAGCGATTATAATTTTTAAGCAAAGTTTATATAGACAAGGTTCGCTTGCCAATATAACTGAGCAAAAAGATTGAAACAGAATTGAAATTTTATATCAAAAGTGTACATACATGAGCGGCTACGAAAATTCGCCTTGAATTGGGGCTGTGACAGTCTTAAAAAGTAATTAGTTATTACCAAGACAAGCCGAACAAATATTCGTAAGCAGGATTGTATGGTAAAACGCTTGTAGAATATTTCGAATATAACGATTGCAAACTGACAATCTCATTTTTTTTTTTTTCTTTCACAAATTGCATTTTATTTTCTCTTCGCAAAACAAGTTTTGAAAATTTCACAATTTAAAATTGTTTTAAATTGATTTGAAGAAGAAAAGAGAATAAATTGCACATTTTGGCTTATAAATTAAAGTGTCTGTTTCAAAGGAGAGATAAGATTTCTTTCCTCGTTCGTATACGTATTTCGACTCGTTCTTAGAACATGAACAAAATATTGGACCTTTCACGGGACCAAGCAGTTGCACGAACACTTTGAAAGTTTTTCGTTTCTTCGCTGCCATACTCGTGGAAGAAATTTAGCATTAGTAAAGGGGACATGAAATGAAAGACGCAAATCAAAGTACAAATGCATGTGCGGCACTCAGTGAAAGCCGACCAAAACCATCATTGAAGCGCATGTAAATCTTTTAATGTCTTGTGTTTTAACAATATAATTTTATTAAATAACTGAACCGTCTCTTTGTCAATAATTAAATCATTCTTTTTATCAATAATTAAAACATTTCTGTTTCAAAAAAATTTTTTTTGGGTTTTCCTCCATCTTTTTCATGTGGAAAATATTGTCTTTTTTTTTTTAAAAAAAAAAAAAAAAACAGAACTTGCGTTTATTATGTAATTTTGCCACAAATATCTTCGCTTTATATTAAACATACGGACTAATGGGTACGACAGATTTATTTTAATGGAGGAAAGTAAGACCTACGTAGAGTCAATAATTAGAGAAGCGAAAAGTTTTTCAGAGGACGTAGGAAAGTTAAAGGAGCTATTGTGGGACTTAATTGTACAGAAGGACAATAACAAGGAATTCTTAGAACTGACTAAAAGTAGGCTTAGAGATAGCCAGGCACGTGGTGAGTCAGTTTTTAGGGAGTTCGAGGTCCTTATTGAGGTATTAGCAGAATTGAGTGAATGCCAGGACCGTGTACATTCCGAAGCGGAATTAGAGAAATTGTGAAAACTAAACGATAGCTTGAAAACACATGAGAATAGATTGAGGGACGCATTGCGAAAATCAGATGATTGTTTAGTCGAATTAGAAGAGGAAAACGAACAATTAAGACAAGCCCTGAGGAAGAGGTTTTCAGAAGAACAATTACAACTTCTAGTGGACAGCCAAAACGCAGTGAAAAATTACAAGGAGGAAGTAGAAATTTTAAGGGAACAGCTACGTGCGGGCAGAAAGGAAATAGATAGGATTACAAATTTTAAAGCAGCGAGCACTAGTCTCAGTGAGGTGCAAGACACACCTAGTGAAAATAGCGAAAGCGGTAGAGAAAACAAGAGGAGTCTCGCACCCGGGAGTTCAGTAACTGTGAGGCCAAGGAACACGTTAGAGAATATAGAGGAAGAGGGTATGTCAAACCATTCATCACCCCTAGTAGGAAAAGGGAGCGGGGGACACCCGTTGGTTCCACCACCACCACCTCCACCATTAAACTCGTCAGGAGCAAATAGGAGCGTAGGGGTCCTGCAATCAATGCGAGAACAGTTGGAAGGAATATTTTCTGGGAGAAGGGAAGAAGAGGAAGCACAGGAAGTGAGAGTCGAACGTACAAACGACAACGGACAAATATCAAGAACGGACGATCTTTTGTCACCAATCGGTCCGCCAGTAAGAAGAGAAGGCATGACAGGGGCGGCTATAATGAAACTGGTGGAAACGTTTGTGCCACTATTTTCAGGAGCTCCGAGCCTAGAATTGCGCGCAGATGTTTCCAAATTTATTAGCGGATGTAAATTTTTAAAAAGCGAATTGAGAGAAAGGGACACAGAGAGAGCAGTCCAATATATAACCAAACAAAGGTTGTTGGGGGGGCGCATACCAGAGATTAGGGTCAAAGCGCTTCGCAGGAATCGATGAACTCTGCGAACTAGTCAAGGATATCTATTTAAGGAGAAGGGACATTGAAGAAATTCAAGAGGAATTAGTGACAGTGAAACAGGGGATAAGAGAGTCAGTGGTTCTGTTTGGAATGAGAATAGAGAGCCTGCTGGACGACGCAGAACTAGTGGTTCGAGAGGAACTGGGCGATCTAGGAATGATGAGATTTTTCAGAAAGCTCGCAGTTAAATCGTTCGTTAAGGGCCTCAGAGATCAGTCGTTGCGTCATATATTCATCGGCCATGAAGAAGCATCTATTAGTCAGTTAGTGAAGCTGGTTCAGAATTCCATGGTCTTACTAGGAGAAAATAGTCCGAATATTAATTTCACGACGCAAGGGGCTGCCGAACAAGTTGAATTGTGCCCTATTTGTAAGGCAACGGGACACGGAGCGCGACGCTGTCCCGAGATGACAATAGTTGGCACGACCAGAGTACAGGAACCGGCCCAAAAGCCATGTAAATTTTGTAAAAATCAGGGACATTTTTACGACAGCTGTGAGGAACGCATGAATACACCGTATTGTAAACAGTGTAAAACTTATGGGCATGAAGAGTCGAACGATTGCCACAATAATAGGCCAGAAGGGGCATCCTCTCCGCGAGCTGTAGAACAGGCGGTGAACAGGCTACAGTGCTCATTCTGCAAACGAGAGGGACACACTGTAGAGAAATGTTTCAATCGGTTGAGAAGGACATGAACAGAACCCGGTTCTGTCGCGGACAAATAAAAGAACAGACAGTACAAAGGGGGACCGAACGACCTAGTGATAGGCGTAATACATGTGTGAGGTGCAATCAGCCCGGCCATTGGGCGAGGATGTGTCCCTTAGCTGCACAAGCGGGAAACGCGAAAGGGCCCAGCTTAGCCCAATAGGCTGGGGTCCCCAAAATTTGACAAAACAAAAAATTACAACATTTCGAAATACGAAGGAGAAGGGGGGACAAAGGGTTAGATTCAGAGAGGAAATAGAGGTTTTTATAGTTAGCCGGTACATAAAAGAGATGGCAAAGGATATGGAGGTACGGAAAAGAGGTAGAAAATTTGTCGGAGTATCAGCTGTTTATGCAGAAAAAATCAGAAGAAAAGAAAAAATTATAGAACAAGAAACTGGGCATGTCGCTTCAAAGAAAACGGCGAACTCGACAGATAACGTTTATGTTAGAATACCATGCGAGCAAGCGAAATGAGGAGAATTGTGTTTGTTAGTGGACACCGGGGCGGATACGAGTTTAGTGAAAGGACAGGCATTAAATTCTTATGTGAGAGTACACAGAAAAACTGGCTACGAAAAATTCCAATTAATGGTGATTGTTAAACTCGATTCATTGGCATTTTAATTGTCACAATTAAAAATTTCAAACAAATCACCAATTTCGGCAAAATTTTGTAATATGAATTATTAAACAAAGTTTTGTTTGACTGATTTGTCATATCAATCACCAAAAGTATTCACACTTAACAAAACTTTGTTTTATTGTTTTGTTGTATCAATTAATGAAAATATTCACACTCAACAAACATTTTCAATACAGGATTTGTTCTATCAACAACCAAAAGTATTCGCACTCAACAAATATATTCATCAACGGTTTGTTGTATCAACAACCAAAAGTATTCGCATTCAACAAAACATTTCAATTAAGGATTTGTTCTATCAACAACCAAAAGTATTCATCCTCAACAAAACCTTGATTGCTTGTTTTGTTATATCAATTAATGAAAGTATTAGTGCATATAAATTTTTTCTAAAGTTCTCATTAGCTTTATGCGGACGTACGTACAAGAAGAGACAAAATAATCAAAAGCTGACATATGTTCATTAATCATGATGTTATAATTTATAATTATCGTCCGTTAAACTGACTTTACAGACTCCAATTTTTATTATGGAATATGTAGATGAGGCAGTTTTTCCTTTTTTATTTATTTAAAATTTTTAGTTGATTTTTGATACCTTTGATTGTTGATATTACAAATCAATAGTTGAAAATGTTTGTTGAATGCGCATACTTTTGGTTGTTGATACAACAAATCGTTAATTGAAATTTTTTGTTGAATGCGAATACTTTTGGTTGTTGATACAACAAATCGTTGATTGAAAATGTTTGTTGAATGCGAATACTTTTGGTTGTTGATACAACAAATCGTTGATTGAATATATTTGTTGAGTGTGAATACTTTCATTAATTGTCCCAACCAAACGATTTGTTTAATATAACAAAAAGTGTGATAGGCTGAGTTTTAACAACGAATTTGTTATATTGATTAAAAAATTGGTTGTATTTACGCACAAAAGTTTTTCTGTGTAGACGAGGGTAGGAGAAAACGACTCACCGGTGCGTTTGGAGGAGAAATTGAAACGATGGGGGTTGTCGATATTAAATATCGCCACTGTCCTTTAGAAATGGAGTTACACGTAGTCAACGTAACCGCCGGAATTCCCGCAGATGGACTGTTAGGAAGAGATATTTTGTGGCAAAGATCCGTTATAGATACCAGGCGTAGTGAGTTAGTACTCGATTCACCCACAGGAGACAGAGGAGGATTTGCTCTCACAAAGGGCCATCGCACAAACCTGATAGGAACATTAGAACAGATAAAAATGCCAGCACGTACAAAAAGGGGAGTGAGGGTGCATGTCGCAGCGGCGAATGGAGACATAATCATTAATAAACAAGAGATCGAAAGTAACGTCTTCATAGGAGAAAGCTTGACGAGAGTAAATAATGGTATAGCTTATGTACCTATTCTCAATGCCCAGGATCGCGAAGTATCCATTAAACCAACTAGAATCCTTTGCACCAGCTCGGACGGTTATCAAGAAATTTTACCCCAAAACCCAAATAATCAATCAGAAAATAGGATTACAGAGATAATTAAAGTACTAAAACTAGATCCCAATCTGTCACACGAAGAAAGGAGTTCCGTAGAAAAAATCGTAAGGACATTCAGTGATATTTTCCAGTTAGACGGAGAACCACTTACGTATACAGACGTATTGACACATGAAATCCCTACTCTGCTCGGGGTGGCGCCTATTAACAAACGGAAATACCGACTTCCGGAGGCTCACAGAGAGGAGATTAACAAACAGGTTCAAGAAATGCTAAAGCAGGACATCATCGTTCCAAGCAAGTCGCCCTGGAATTCGCCAATAATTTTGGTACCTAAAAAATCAGGCGACAGCACTGTTAAAAAGTGGAGACTTGTAATAGATTTTAGACAGCTTACTGAAGTTACATTGAAAACCGTGTTTCCCATCCCTAGAATTGACGAAATCTTAGACCAGCTTGGACAGAGTAGCTATTTCTCCACCCTAGATTTGGCCAGTGGGTACCATCAGGTACTGGTCGACGTGAAAGATAGGGAAAAAACAGCTTTTAGCACAGGCACAGGCCACTACGAATTTAAGCGTATGCCTTTCGGTTTAACCGGCGCTCCCGCAACTTTCCAACGCATTATGAATAGTGTACTAACAGGTTTGCAGGGAATAGATTGTTTCGTGTATTTAGACGACATCGTCGTGTATGGCAAAAATTTAAAGCAACACGAAGAAAGGCTGTCCAGAGTGTTGCAAGCTTTAAGAAAGAGTCAACTGAAACTAAAAACCGCGAAATGCCAATTTCTACGAAATGAAAGTGGTATATCTCGGACACCATTGTTCCGAAAAGGGTTTGTCCCCAGATCCGGGAAGGGTGGAATGTGTTAAGAACATGCCCGCTCCGCGAAATGTAAAGGAGCTCCAAGGGGTGTTAGGTTTCATTAACTATTATCGCAAATTCATTCCAAATGTCGCGAAAATCATGCTGCCCATGACAAAATTACTACGGAAGGGCGAGACTTTCAAGTGGACGGTGAAGTGCCAAGACGCACTTGACTGTTTGAAAACGATTATACTAAATCCACCAGTACTCCGGTACGTAGATTTTTCGAAACCAATCCAATTGACTACTGATGCTAGTGGGGGTGCGTTAGGAGCAGTATTGTCTCAAGAGGAAGAGGGAGAAGAATTTCCGCTATATTTCGCCAGCAGGGGATTAAATGAAGCGGAGCTCCGCTATTCCACTATTGAGAGGGAATTTTTGGCCATTGTGTGGGCCACCAAGGTATTCAGACCATACCTGCTGGGCAGAAGTTTCACAGTAGTTACAGACCACAAGCCACTCAAAGGAATAGCCAACCTCAAGGACCAAACATCACGTTTGGCGAGATTCCGGCACAAATTATCAGAATTCGATTTTGAAATCACATATAAACCTGGCAAGGACAATGCTAATGCGGATGCCTTGAGTAGGATTCCGCAGGGTCAAGACGACGCAAATACAAACGTAGTCACCAGGGTTCAGACCCAAGCTAAAATTAATTCAAATTAAGGGGAAACCGGGGGCAAGAAAACCGCCGAAAAATACCCAAGTCGACCTGAAAAGGTCCAAGTCCTGAACGACCAGGACCAGATCAGGGAAATCCTTTACCAGTTCCACGACTCGCCTCTAGGAGGGCACAGGGGTGTCACTAGTACAACCCGTCGAATAAAGCGACAATTCAGCTGGCCAAAGATGCGGCGCGAGATCCGCGAATACATTGCAGCGTGTGCACAGTGTCAGAAAAATAAGGTAGGGAGAATAAATAAGGCCCCTATGCAGATTACAGACACAGCTTCACGTCCGTTTGAGAAGGTATACATGGACATAGTGGGTCCATTACCAGTAACTTGTAATGGGAATAGGTATATATTAACCTTTCAAGACGATGTGTCAAAATACATGACATGCATACCGCTGGTGGACACGGAAGCGTCCACCATAGCGCAGGTTTTCTTTTCGGAAATTATAGCCCGATATGGGATTCCGTTAAAATTGGTCACAGATAACGGCACAAATTTCGTGTCCAATCTATTCAAAAGTGTGTGTAAGATGCTTGGTATTAAAAAGCTTCACACAAGTCCGTATCATCCACAGGCCAACGGTGCGCTAGAAAGAAGCCACCGGCCTCTCGCAGAGTACCTGCGAAACTTCGCTAAAGAGGACGGTACAAATTGGGACCAATGGTTGGGTCACGCGATGTACGTGCACAACCACACCCCACATGCCGCCACCAGACAAACGCCAACAAAAATTTTGTTCGGTTTTGAGGTGGACATGCCTACAAATTTACTAAGAAAATTCGCCCCGATTTATAACACAGAGGACTTTCCGTCACTCATGAAGTACCAAATTCAGAGGTCACATGAGTTAGCGAGAGAAGCCCTAGACGAAGCGAAGGTTCGATCGAAAAAACAATACGATAAGAAAGTACGACAGAATACGTACAAGTCAGGGGAACACGTTCTGATTAAGAATCACGCGCGAAAAAACAAACTATCCCCACTATGGGGATGGTCCTTTTGTAATTACCGGAATAACCGGCCCGGTTAACGTTACGGTACGAATCCGGGGGCGAGACAAAACGTACCACGTAAATTCGGTGAAAAAATTTGTCGTGAGATCACGAAACTTTAAAGGGAGCGTAGACGCACCCAAGAAGCGACTGCAAAATGTGTAAGAAACATTGGTGTTCATTTCACATTGCAACTGTCGACTTTCGTGTGTAAATTTTTATATAAAATTTTTTTTTTAAAATTTTTTTGAATTATATCTCATTATACAAAAGGTATGCCAGCCTGCACGATTAGAACAACACCAGAATGGTCAGTGTAAACCATTCCTTATATACATATTATATATACCTAAAAGTAGTTTAGAAGGTGGTGGCACACTAGAAAAAGTAAATATTATAGTAGTTAGAAAGTATATAGACAGTCGTTTACATTTCGTCCTTTTACATCTCGTTTAGAAAAAAGCATATCTGAAATTGTGCGCAAAGGCATTGCGCGTAGCGGGAGCCGCTACACCGCTTCTAAGCAACACAACGTGACGAAACCAGGCTCTCGAGCGTCTGGCGGTCCTCCACGACCACCTACAGCCGGACAGATCGTACAAACTCCGCGGGCGCAAGGTGACAGTAAATTGTCGGGGCGGCCCTTATCGCTGCCGAACGTGCGGAAAGTGCGTAAATGACCGTTTAGAAAGTCACGCACAATACAAGCGTATGTCGTATTGGGGATCACCTCATCAACGAATATCTAGGGGGGTCCGAGATCTATGCGGACCGGGTCGAAAGGTCGATTCCAAGGGAGGTCAACCCAATTCCTGCACGGCATAAATAGGTGATTAAGGGAATCTGTCATACCTCGTAAATTCCCGGATATTTAAGACCCTTTCAAACCATACGTAATAGGAGCTAAGACGGAATTTAAGACGGAATTTAGTTCATATAACGAGACTTTTTAAAAAGCTTTCTATCCAAAAATTCGGAAAAAAAAATCAAAAAAAAGGACAACCGGGACTAAAACGCAAACTAAACGGTTGTAGCCCCGCAGCCGCAGCACTGAACGGTTGTACCCATGGGGCGCCAAAGAACAGTGGAGGGCCCACGATATGGTCGCAGAGGCCAGAGAAGCAAGAAGCGAGCGCCAACGAAGGCAGAGAGAGAGACGGGAAGCATGGCAGGAGCTAAGCGGCTCCTTTGTAGTCATGCTCGGAGGAGAGGCAGTGGAGGTGAACGAGCCCCACTACGAACTGGGTGAACTGTACTTCGTCGTAGTACTGGGCGGGGAAGCAGAAGAGGTGTTCACACACCTAGCTGTTTCTTTCGTGATAGAATAAGAGGGGAAATTGTAATTCGAACTTCATTTAAACTTCATTTAAAAATTATTAAACTATCTTGCTTACAGTATTTGCTGTAAAAAACAAGTAAGAAAGCTAAAGTCGGTCAAGCCCGACTTTGAAATACCTAGCGTCCCGACATTATGAGCGCACTATGTTTTGCTTCTCTATTTGTGGGCGTGGCAGTGGGAGGGCAACATAAATTATTTCCCGACACCTTTCGTTCGCCTTGGTGAACCTATGTTGCGAAAAATGAAGCTTCTACGCCTTTTATTTCGGAAGTTACGAAAAATCTTCATTTGTGGGCGTGGCAGTGGGCGGGCCATATAAAATTTTTTCTAACACCTTTCATTCGCCTTGGTGAACCTATGTTGCGAATTTGAAGCTTCGACGCCTTTTACTTCGGAAGTTACGAAAAATATTTATTTGTGGGCGTGGCAGTGGGCGGGCCAAAAAAAAATTTTCCTATACCTTTCATTCGCCTTGGTGAACCTATGTTGCGAATTAGAAGCTTCTACGCCTTTTACTTCGGAAGTTATGAAAATTCTCCATTTGTGGGCGTGGCAGTAGGCGGGCTACATAAATTTTTGTTCCTACACCTTTCATTTGCCTTGGTCAACCTATGCTGCGAATTTGAAGCTTCTACGCCTTTTACTTCACAAGTTACGATAAGCCCTTATTTTTGGGCTTATTTGTGGGCGTGGCTCGAGGAGGGCGGCGTCCATTTTTTGCCAGGATATGTCCCTTTTCGTAGTTTACCAGCACACCAAATATCAATGGAATGTGTTGAGTGGTTCGCAAGTTACAAGCATTTTATTGAAAACACAATAAATTCATTTGTGGGCGTGGCAGTGGGCGGATGTCTCCAATTTTTACTTAGAATTATACTCGGACCCCGATTTACATGTGTGCCAAATTTTGTATTATATAAACTGGATTACTCACCTACGGGGGGGAAGCCACCGAAGTGTCTCTACACAGCCTCTCTTCTTTTTCAGCTCCTGGTCCAAGTAGCACTGATAATTTTTCGTTCATCAAGTCCCACCACCTACTTTATCTGGAAAAAATAGAGACGGAAACCGGTTTCGCAAAAATACATATGGGTACAGTGGACGTTGTTACTAGGTATGACTACATACTCCATCAAATAGACCCAGCTGCGATCCGCACCATGCTGGACGAGTTCCTAGTGACCAAAGCGACCCTCAACAGTAGCATATACGACGGACTAATTGATGTCCAACTAGACGACATTGACTCCATGCTGCACACGTTCCGCCGATCGAAAAGAAGTCCTTTCGACTTCATCGGGTCTAGCCTCAAGTGGCTATTCGGTACCATGGACGCTAGTGATCGACAGAATGTAGAAGATCACCTTTCCACTGTAGACGTCAATAATCATAGGCTCATAGAAAACGGTAACCACCAAATCAAAATTAATCGCGATTTTAGTGAGGCTCTAGAAAACATGAGGCAATTAGTACAAGCTGACCAGAAGGCACTAATCGATATGGGGAAATTTAATTCACAAGCCGCATAAAAATACACCCCAACTGTCTCATACGAAGCTATGGTATGACACAAGAGATGACATCGTTGGGATGCTGACCATGCTGATTGATGCACGCAACAACACATCGCAACCACGATCATATATGGCGTAAGGTCATCATCTACCAGAAACAGAGAACCAACAACAAGAAAACGTCAAAATCATGTTAAATTTCGGGACCAAATCAACAAGTTTTTCCTGTCGCCAATCCTCTTATAACCGATGGCTCGAAATACAAAAACGGCTCCACTGCATATAACATAGTTTTTAAATCTACCCGCTGGGTTTGAACCACGAACCTCTTGATTTTTGGTCGTCTGCTTACCCATTACGCTGTTACGAGGCACTCCCATTTGAGCAATGACAAACATTCCCTTACCTTCCACCGTTAATTTGAATGCCAAAACGTGGCATCGTCTTCAAAGGGGGGAGGGATGTTATGAGTCAAACAGCAGAGCAGCTCATCTTGTAACTTACGCAATACCGCTAGCGACAGCAGACGGCCAAAAACGCAAGCTGGCATTTCGCAACATCGTACAAGCATGCCAAGTACAACGTTGCGTCATAGGTGACTGAAGCAGAATCACCGATTATGCTGACTCGGATATTGGTCATGGCACAAAACGACCAAGATACCCGGAAGTACATCTGCACAGGTCAGCATGCGTCAGCAGGCCCATGACACCGTACCCGAAGAACACACCAGCGTCTGCAGAGCGCAGACCTAGGTTAAGAATAATCAGTATATAAGCTGTGCATTTTAATACTAAGAGATAGTTGCTAACAGTTGCTGATAGTCGTTTTACAATAAGTAGTTACGTGTTATTCTTACAGTTAAGATCGATTTCGATTAATAAATCGTTATAAATTATAAAAAGCGTTTTCCTTTAGAAAATCCGGTCCGATAGGCGAGTGAAGGATTCCGGAAAATCCTCGCAACACACCGAAGATCGAAATGGAGAGACTCACTCTTTGCGGAAGACTTGTTTGGGACAGTCTCAGCTCGAATCGTATGTACTCACCAGTGGCAACAGCGACTAGAGCGTGGCCTTGGAGTTTAGGGAAATAGGGTAGTGTTGGGAGGCACGCCTTGACTCTAACATTAATGTCCCCTCCTGTCCCACCTCTGCGAACTCATAGAAGCGGTTGAACGTAACAAGTACCAAAAGCGTCAGCACATCGACCGGGCGTGAATTTAGATACGCAACAATAACAAAAACAAGTACCATGTCATCGAGCAACGATGAGCGATCAACTTGGCAAAAAGACAGACATAAAGAAAGAACAATTAAAGGCAACGACACCAGCAACGCGGAATTGCAATTCAACACATATAACTGGGTCAATTGTTCGATGGCAATATCACAGCGGAAAAACAATAACGACAAGAAATAAGTTGCATCACATCGAAGTTCTATTGCGACAGAGCCAGGTCAGCACTTTCACTGCATATAAGCACAGTCTCGATCAACGGAAAAGGAGACTGATTGTGACCGTTCCATCAGAAGTCTCGTCTAAGCGCACGTACTAACACGAAGCCACGACACTAAGATCTAGAATAGGGAAGTTTCAAGTAATTGTCAGGAGCTAGGGTTCACATATTTTTCTGTTGGACATAAGGATATCATTTTATTAATAAAAGGATTGAACATTGTCAATCTTGTCTTTTATTTAAAAGGAATATAGGATTGTATGACGAGCGTTCTAACCCAAGTGCCACGGCGTCATAACTTTTAATCCCCATATCCCAACAGTAGTCTAGAGTTTATGTCAAGAGAGAGCGTAAACGATATTCTGGAGTATATAAGGATTACATAACAGATATAATAACGAGTAAATCTTGTGTCCTTTTGAAATCACAAAGTATTTAAAGCATTATGTTCACATGAACATATTACTTGCGTAAAATCACAACAGCCTCAACCTAACAACGGGTTTATTAATTGTATTTAAAAATATTTACTAATTATAAATTATATATATGGGTCATTCAACCAACATGAGTACCCCCTGTTATGAAATGTCAATTTTTCGGCAATTGAAAAAAAAAACTTTTTTCTAAAATTCCTAAATTAATGTTCATACAATGAGACAAAGAATCGTTTACGCTAGGAATGCAGCATTAAGAAAAATTTTTTGTTTAAAACTTAATAGTTTTAAAGAGATCATCGAATAAAAAAGGTGTTTTAGTCAGGCGAACCTGACAATACAATACCCGACACGACACACATGTTTAAAAATTTTTTCATATCAAGCGGTGTTTAAGGCCATAAGAAGCCCCATAACCGACATTTTTTAAATTTCTTTATGAAAACCGCCCCTTTGCCACGCACAATTTTCGAATTTTTTGAAGTTATCATCGGAGTCTTGAATATAAGTTAACGTGACCGCCAACATATTTGTCCGTCTGTGAATTATGCTTTGAGATAACGTGACTGTCCACCCGGAATTTTGCTGCATTGCAGTTTCCCACTACTGACCTCTGTTCTTACTTCTTGCATTGCACTGATATCCGAACCCTCCTTAAAACCCTAGCTGCTTCAATAAAATAAGCTGCCGAGGCTAAGATATGAATTTAAAATGTAAGAATGTTCAGTTTGGAAGTGAAACTCAACAAGAGCACAAAATGCGTTTTAGCGTTTACATTTTTAAAAACACATAGTGTTGAAAACCCTTTATTCGCTTAATAATAAAATAAGGACTAACACATAGTATTAAAGCAAAGTGTTAATATTTTTTTTTGAAAACACATAGTGTTGACAACCTTTTAAAAAATAAAAACTAACACATAGTGTTAGAATAAATATTGTAAATTTAAACACATAGGGTTGTTCAATTTGCATAACTGGCAAACAACTACAACAAGAAACATTAAAAGTAAAAAAAAGCAAACAAACAAAAGAAAATATCTGAGTGACTCTTCGTAACTAAATCAAAAAAAAAACCTTCTACGAAAACATCTTAAAGGTAAAAAAAAACAACTAAACAAATAAACCAAAAATACGGCAATAATAAAATATTTTGATTGACTTTTCGCCAACAAAATTCTTAAAAAAAACAACTTGAAACTAAACACCATAAAAGCAAGAAACTTTGTCTGTGCCCAAAAGAGAAAAAACGCTACACTGCAAATACAGTGGTTCCATCACCGAGGCAAAACAACGGCAACCATTACAGTGGTTCATTCATCGAAGCAAAACGACAGCAACAATTACAGTGGTTTCGTCATCTGAGAGGAACAGAAAGATCCCGGATAGTAAAATGTTTTTTATTTGAATTATTGTAAGCAAGCATTTTAGTTTTTTTTCGTTATTCAAAAATAATAATTATATAAATATAAATATATAATTATATATAGAAATAAAAATAATTTGTGAATGAGGCTTTCTCAAATTGTGTTCTTGAAAACAAAAGTTTATTTTTGAGAGTGGATCGCTTTATTCCGGCAGGCGGTGTTGGTTGATTAAGTCATAATGGATAGGTCACAAATTACAAGTCTAATTGAAGCCTCGCTGGACGTCACTAGAGATGAATTAAGAGATCAAATTCGTGGGTTGACACAGATTGTTCAAAACTTAAAAACTCCATCAGTTGAGACTTTTGTTCCCGTTACTATAACTCCAGGCGTATTGAATCGTAGAACAGATTTCAGCCTTATAAAATCTCTTCCAGAATTTAGAGGAAGTCACACAGAATACCCTGCTTGGCGAGAGGCAACAAAGTTTCCAATTGGCTATTATACAGAGGATCCAGAAACCTATTATATTGCCGTGGGTATCCTAAGAAATAAAATCACAGGCTCCGCTAACGAAAACTTGAGCTCCTGCAGCGAGGGATCCAGCAGGCGACATCAGCTCTTTCATCCAGATACCGGGAGTATCCAGTGGGCCACCCTCAAGCAAAACGGGTTGGTCTTTCCTGCGTCGTAACCGTTTGGTGTACGTTCCGACGAAGATAACGTCATCGACACCACAATAACAAACAATGCCGAAACCCGTGACATTAACGACGAAGACAGTCTACGAACTCCCACCGCACATAATTGTCGGGTGCAGGAAGTTTTCAACCGTACAGTCACGAACGGAAATATTTCGTCATCAATCAAAGACAGCAGCAGTCCAAACAAACCAAAAACCAAGGTCACTGAACACGAAAATCGGCAAATAATAAACAAGTGGCGACAAGAAACGCAAAGAAGTGACACAGGCAAACCCGGCGAATGTTCCAGGAAATTCACAAATGCGCTACAAGACAACGACAAAATGATCCCACCTCCCAGCCTTAATCCAATCTCTACTCTACCGATCCTCATGAATGCGGATCTATTTAAAAAAAAGGGGGGAGGAATGTTGTGATCATGTCACAAACATCGGGAGCACACTGTGTTGAATTGCGAAAGAAAGAAAACAACAATAAGCACCAACGGCCTAAAAAGTCTAAACTGGGGCATTTGAGTGCAAGCCAAAGAATGCATTCTAGCAGAATATTGAAGAACCAGAATGCGAAAGAAGCGAAAGAAAGTTGCGCAAGATGAAGACGTCAGCGGAACTAAAGGGAGAAGACGGCAGCGGGGGAGTACGACTGCAGCAGAGTTCGCGTCAGCGAACCTAGTTTTAAGTAATTTTAAGAATATTTTTAAGTTAATTTTAATTTTGAATTGTAATAAACTCTCAGTTGTAAAAAACCCAACGACTCAATATAATTAAAAACGGAATAATTGAAATCGTTTACGGATTCTTTCTTTGGAACATTTTATATTACAACACTTTAAGGTACAACCTTAACATTTGGCGCCCAACGTAAAAAGTTTTTCGCGGAAGTGAAAAGAGAATTTTTGTAACAAAAAAAAAATTCAGAAAATCAAAAAGACAAGATAAAAATAATTAGAAAAATAGAAAGTGAAAGTGAAAAAAAAGGATTCATATATAAAAAAAAAAAACAAGCAGCAAAATCGCAAGCAATCTTCAAGCGTCCAAAAGTTACCTGGAGAAGAAACAAGGAGTATGGAGACCCTGAAGAAAATGGTGAGTGGTCTCTGCCAATCATATTGTAAATAATTTCTTAAACCGAATTATAAATGATAAATAATAATGAATAAAAAAAATAAATTAAGCGCTATGCGTTTCCGCCGTATGACTCACGAATTTGAATTTTGCTTCTCCGGATGATGATAACCACTTTTTTAAAACCTGCAAAGTTCCGCTTCGGCTGAACTCGTGTTTTCTTATGTCGCACTTCAAAAACCTTTAAGGAACTATTTTAAAAGTTTTGAGCCTTGGTTCGTATCCAACTGAAAGTCAGTCGAGTACCGACTGCGCAAAAATGTTGTGAATAAACAAGTAAGGGTGTTATAGTCAGGCGAGCCTGACAATAGAATACCCGACACAGACACACATCTTCAAATAATTTTTAATATCAAGAGGTGTTTAAGGCCATTACGGGCCCCATATACCGACTTTTGTTGAATTTCTTTACGAAAACCGCCCTTTTGCCATGCCCACTTTTCCAATTTTTTTTATTTTCTAAGATATACGTTAAAGTTCTAAGTTTAAGTGGAATATCTCAAAAAAAATCAAATTTTGGGGCAGTTTTGAGATTTTTGTGACAGACCGTAGTAGTGGCGGTACCCTTAATAATGGACCTATCAAAAAATAGATTTGCAGAGGATGTTTATGGCTACAAAGGAAGCATAACTGCCGAATTTAGTTCAAGTCCCATTTGAATTTCGGGTGTAAGAGACAATATTCGAAAAACGCCCTTCTGCCACTCCCACTTTTACAATTTTTTAAAATCATATTACCTGCCTTTAAATATGTTCAAGTACCAAATTTCATCAAAATATCTTGAAAAACTCTGGTTTTAGAGCAGTTTTTGATTATCGTAACAGACCCTAATACTGGAGGCACCCCTAAAAATGGTCCGATCAGGTCCATTCTCGAACTTGATCTTACTCATTTCCCCGTGAGCACGCATACTACATTTTGTCAAGATAGCTCCGCTCCTTAGATAAGATAACTGTATGCAAATAGACGGACAGACAGACGGACAGATGGATAGACAGACAGGCGGACATGGCTAAATCGAATCTCCTGGTGACGCTGATCATTTCTATATATATTTTGTATGGTCTTTCTCGACTGGTTCTGGGTGTTACACACAACCACACAAACGCAATATACCCTCGACACAGAGTGTGTCGGGTATAATAAAAGGACACAAATAAATTCTTCTAATCTTTTATTATGTTGTCGTCCTTAGTAGTTATTCACAAATTTGTACCTTATGGTAATTCCCTGTTGACACTCGAAAACTTCCCTTAATCTTTACAACACTACGATCCACGCTCTAACCGCCATTGCCACTGGTGAGTACGTGCGCTTAGAGTTGAGACCTCCCAAACTGGTCCTCGACAAGTGTCTTTTCACATTCTCGATCATCGGCTTTTATTAAACAAAAGTGTCGGATTTTCCAGACTTGTTGCATAAGTTCGACGTCGAGTTGCGTGTGCCATCGACTTGCTGTTGCTGTTGTTGTGATCTGCTTAAATTTTCCAACTTGAATTCCAAACCCCGAACAGATTTCCCAGCAGTTATTATTCTCGAATTTCCTTGTATATGGAAATTCGCTTACGACGTTTGCCTACGAGTTGCGGTTGTTGTTTTTGTTGTTGTGCCCGTTCACCGTTCGCGTCGTGTGCCAAAAGTGATTGGGTTTCAGTTTCGGGTTTGCAGTACTGTGCTGTTGTCTATGTTGTTGTTGACCGTTGCTTGGGCTAGCATTGTCAAATGTCAATACCCATGGAATGTTTAGCTTGCTCATTTTGTTGTGAGGTTGTTGTTGTTTCGTGATGCTGCACTTTTGAGGAGACACACGGGTATAATGTCGAATGCTCGTGAGTCGAGCGTTGACTCACAACAGGATGTGCAACAACAAAACCATTAGCGCCCAGAATAGGAAAGAACTGTTGTGAGTCACTTCTACCGAAGTCACGTCACACTGCCGGCACTAAGAAGAAAATAGCAAAGTGTCATCAATAATGCGGAAACGAAGAAACGATAGCGATCGGGTGCAATGTGTCAACAAAGCTCGACGGTTGAAATATGAAGCTATCATATTCAAACAGTGGTCAGTGGGCCAAATGCAGAATTGGGTCACCAATTATTACTTAATAGCGCAGCAACATGGAAAGAGAACTGGGTCAGCGCGACAACAACAGCCAGCTGAAGAAATAGAACGATGCAGAGACGCAGAAGAGCACACTGGAAATGATCGACTCGAGGAAAGTGCATGCAAAGCACTTTCTGATTATAAAAGCTGATCATCGAGCAACGGAAAGGGACTTGCATTTTGGAATCGACAAGTACACTATCAGATCTCAACTTTGGCGCACCTACTTACGAGCCAGGACGACAAAGTGTGGATCTCCGTGTTAGCTAGGGATTAGGGCAGTAAGTAAGCTAGAATAGAAACTATTAAAAGGACTTTATTAAATAAACATTTCTTATAACCGAATAAAGTCAGTGTTTTTATTTGGGAAAGTACAGAGTCCTTATTGGCGCTTTACGCGAGGTCCTTCCCCCCAGCACGCACAACATTATGGCGCAGCCGGTTTTCGACTAAGGATAGTTGGGAACGAATTACGATCCGTGAAGTTTTAACTTAAATTGCAAGTGCCAGGTCAACTTTGCAAAATAATAAAATAAAATATTGTTTGGCCACAGTGGGTTAAAATTGATATTTATTGGGCATATTTGAGTCATTCACTGAAACCTACTGAACAGTGGTGAAACCTAATTCAGTGGGGCCTGGGCGTGAGTGAAACTTCCGAAAGGCACTTTAGTGAAAAATGGCAAAAATATTCCGAATTGTATCGATTCATTTGTTTGAACCTTTTTGTACTGTACTGCTATAACCTGTCGAACAGTGGTGAAACCTAATTCGTCAGGATCCGGGTGTGAGTGAAACTTCCGAAGGACACCTTAGCGGCACAAAGCAGGAAGGGGATAAAAGAAAAACACTGAAAAAATTTTATAACAGAACAAGAATAACTGACTTTAAATAAAAAACAGCGGCAGAGGAAAGAATAATCATCAAGGGGCCGAAGAGAAGAAAGAACAATCGACAAAAACAGAATCGCAGTCAAAATGGTAAGTACACAAATAAACTACATACATATGTAATTTGCTATTTTGAGATTGTGCCCTTTACGACATCGATTTTTGCACGTAAAATTTTTTTTAACGGAGTTTTTTCCCGTCGATTAAATGGAAAAAGAGTTAGAAGCTTTAAAACAAAAACTAAAAGAGTCCGAAGAACACGCTAGCATTGCTCAAGCGGAAGGGTGGAGTTTAATACGAGAAATAAATCCAAATCGCGAGTTTTTGCTTTTGATCCAAAACGAACTAGCATTGGCCCATTGCACTCAATTGGAAGAAGCAATTTACTTAATCGAAAAGGCAAAGAATTCAGTAAGTTCAGCGAACGTCGTGACAAAGACGCGAATTAAAGATTTAGAAGAAACTGTTCAACACCTCACCTTGAATTGTCAGACATTGCGAAAAAGAATAGATCAAGAAACAATTCTCATTGAAGAGTCAGAGGAACAAAACCAGTCACTGCGAGAAGCTCTCAAAGAGGCAGTAGGAAACAGCGAATTATCAGACGCCATTGAACAAAATAAGGCAAAAGAAAAAGAAATCCAATACCTCAGAGTGGAAATAGGCAATCTTAAACGAGAATTACGAACAATTTGCGAAACATCGCCAGTTCCAACAAGACGAGCAACAAGTAATTCGGCCCAACAAACTCATTTCGAGACAGAGAATCCAAGGTCAACACAGCAACAAGTACCGAAAATTAAAGTCACAATGGCAGCAAATATAAACGAAGCCATCAGAAGTGCGCATCTCCTTGTTCCATATTTTTCGGGAGCGAAAGGACCAGGACTTAGAGAGGAAGTACTCAAATTTATCGGAGGATGTGAAATTTTGAAAGCCACAATCGACGAAGAACATGTGCAAGGCGTAATAAGTACTATCAAGCAACGGCTAACAGGAGACGCATTCGAACGAATGAGCCCAAAGACTTTCCATAACTTAGATGAAATGTGTTATTTTGTGAAGAATACATATGCTTCAAGGAGAACTTTGGAAGATATAAGGCTGGATATAGATAATAGCTTTCAAAGAGAAGGAGAACGGGCTAGTCTTTTTGGAGCTCGAATGGAAACATATCTCAATGAAGCAGAAACAGTGATAAAAGAAAAATGGAATGGACCAGAGGCGAAATCTTCGTTATGGGAGTACCATGATTTGACGGCGAGACGATTTCTTACAGGTCTAAGAGACGAAAAAATAGCAAACAAATTAAATGGTACAAATATTAAGGAATTAATCGAGTCAGCGATAAAATTAGAGGAACTTCTAAGGATAAAAGCTCCAAACGCTACTTACACGTCTACAGTCAACACAAATGCATTAAATACGATACCTATGCAGACAGAACTATCATGCGCATTCTGCAAGGAAATGGGACATTTGTGGGACGTTTGCTATAGAAGAAGGAACACGCCATTATGCAGGCTTTGTGGTATTTATGGACATGAAGAAGGGCTAAACTGTCAGAAAAACACCAACATACCAAAAGCAGAAAGATACAAGCCACCGGAGACATTTATGGTCTGCACATATTGCTCACGGCGAGGACATACTGTCGAAAATTGTAGGAAAAAGCAAAGTAGCTTGTACTGCGAGCGTTGTCAGGTAAGAGGACACAGTACAAATAATTTTTGCTTTCAAGACAATGCACGTCAGACAGGAATGCAACAGGCACCACAACACACGACCAATACACAGCAAAATGCAGCGAGAAACGATAATGGCAACAACCGTAACAACAATCGTCCAGAGATTCAATGCTTTAATTGCCAAGGAGTGGGGCACATCTCTAGAAACTGTCCTCAGCAACAAAAGAATTCGGGAAACGCACGACGGCCCAGTCTTGGCCAACAGACTGGAACGCCCAATTAAGAAAAGAAAAGAGGCCATCCTCTGCCCCTGATATAAAACAAAAATCGAAAACGAATATAAGACGAAAAAACGGGGCAGATTCTACAAAGAATAAAAAGAATATCGAAGAACAAAGATGTACGGAGGAAAAAGAAATCGAAAATCAAATGGAATCAGAATTAAGAAAACTAATGGAGGTAGAGTTCGGCAACAATTTGGAGGAAAGTCGGAAAAAGGAATCAAAAAAGGCGAGGAAAAGAGTTTCGTTTGATAGCAATATACGGGTTCACGTTTATTCTGTGTGGAAAACGGAAAATATGGAGCCCTTTAAAATCAATCAACGCACTGAACAAAGAATTTTTACGGAGAGCTACTTTTGCGAATGGTTTTGGACACTAATTTCGTTGTTAATAAGATTATGGAAACAAGTATGCATAGTAAAATCAAAAGGAGGAGAAATGTTTATCAAAGAAGTTAATAAACTCATAATGTACACTTCATCGAATGCACCACAAGAGGATGCTTACATAGAAATACCCTGCGGACAGGCTATCAATGGGAAGGTCACCTTGTTGGTTGATTCAGGAGCTGATACGAGTTTGGTAAAGAGAGAGGCATTAAACAAAAATACACTTATAAACGATGATGAAAAGAAATTTTTAAGAGGAGCGTTCGGAGGCGATACGCGTACCATGGGATCAATAAATATTCAGCATGGACAAAATCCGGAACTACAATTTAAACTCCATGTGGTACCATACAATAGCACCCTGCCAGCAGATGGACTCCTTGGGCGAGACATGCTCTGGAATAGGACTATTATGGACACGATTAAGAAAAAACTGACCTTTAAGATGAAAGGCAGTCAGACATCAACGCTACCCCTAACATCATTGAGGCAAGGGCCACGGATTTGTATAGCAGCGACTGTCACAATCCCACCCCGAGCGGTCAGAATAATCCCAATTGACACTGGGCTACTGACAGACGAGTTAGTGGTACATAAGATGGAAATATTGCCAAAGGTGTATATAGGTGAGACACTAACGAAACCAAGAAATGGAATCGGATATATTTCAGTATTAAACGCCTCAGAAGAAAAAGCGAAATTAGAAAAAGGAAAGAGCTTAGAATTTTGCCTCTTCGAAAACTATCAAACACAAGAGTATTCTACGATAAACGTATGCGAAGGTAGTCAGCTGGATGAAAGATTAAATACTATAATGAACACTTTGCGTTTAGATGACACCCTGAATGAGGAAGAGAGACACTCCCTTCTTGCAATATGCAGGGACTATGCGGATGTGTTCCATATAAAAGGGGACGCACTTAGCCACACAAATGTGCTCAAGCACGAAATACAGACGGAAATCGGGAAAGCACCAGTAAACATCCGACAATATCGCCTTCCCGAGGCTCATAAAACAGAGATAAACAAACAAGTCAAAGAATTGTTGGAGCAAGGAATCATAGCACCGAGCAAATCTCCGTGGAACGCTCCAATCATTTTGGTACCGAAAAAGGCAGGTGCAGATGGTACAAAGAAATGGCGATTAGTAGTAGATTTTCGGCAATTGAATGAGCAGACAATAAAACAAGTATTTCCAATACCACGAATCGATGAAATCCTCGATCAGCTGGGCTGCAGCAGATATTTTACGACTTTGGATTTGGCAAGCGGATATCACCAAGTACTTCTGGACGACTATGACAAGGAAAAAAACTGCTTTTAGCACAGGAACGGGACACTATGAATTCATACGAATGCCATTCGGACTCACTGGAGCCCCAGCAACATTCCAGAGAATAATGAATAGTGTCTTGACTGGCCTACAAGGAGTCGACTGTTTTGTATATTTGGACGATATTGTCATCTACGGAAGAAATTTGACCGAACATGAAATGCGCTTGAGAAGAGTGTTGCAGGCATTAAGAGAAAATCAGCTTAAAATACAAACAGAGAAATGCCAATTTTTGCGAAGAGAAGTAGTTTATTTGGGGCATACGTGTTCAGAACAGGGCTTTCTGCCGGACCCAGGGAAAGTAGAATGCGTAAAAAATTTCCCAATTCCCAAGAATAAAAAGGGATTGCAAGCATTTTTGGGATTAGCAAACTACTATAGGAAATTTATTCCCAATGCCGCAGAATTACTACTTCCACTAACAGCTTTACTAAAAAAGGATGTTGAATTCGTTTGGACAAATGACTGCCAGAAGTCTGTGGAAGCCCTGAAAGAAGCAATAATAAACCCACCACTTTTGAAATATGCGGATTTTTCGAAACCATTCATACTAACGACGGCTGCAAGCAACGATGCATTGGGGGCAGTCCTCTCGCAAGGTACTCCTGGAGAAGACCATCCCATTGCGTTCGCTAGTCGCGCGTTATCCGATACTGAAAAACGATATTCGACTATCGAAAAAGAATTTCTCGCAATTGTCTGGTCGACAAAGAATTTCAGATGTTATCTTTTAGGACGACCGTTCACCGTTTTTACAGATCATAAACCGCTAAAAGGTATTGCTAATTTGAAGGACCAAACATCACGACTGGCCCGATTCCGCCATAAACTGTCCGAATATGATTTTGAAATTTGCTACAAGTCCGGAAAAACAAATTTAAATGCAGATGCGCTAAGCCGACTACCATATACCGAAAACTGCATATCAGTCGTAACTAGAGCACAAAAGAAAGCAACCAAAGAGAACCAATCAGAGAGGGTCGTGATAGAAAATAATATAAAGCAAGAAATAAACGGAGGGCGATCAGAAGTTGAGGATATGGCAACCTTTTTAACGAAACCAGAAGATATCAAGGAGGTACTCAAAAAATTTCATGACGGACCCCTGGGTGGACACAAGGGGGCGATAAAAACATATTTACGAATTCGACGTCAGTACAAATGGAATGGGATGCAGAGAGATATAAGAGATTATGTAAAAACCTATCAATCGTGTCAAAAGAATAAATGCTCCAAACTGGACAAAAATGCCTATGATAATAACCGACATAGCACATGCACCCTTCGACAAGATATTCATGGATATGGTAGGACCATTGCCGGAAACAATAAGCGGAAACAAATACATTTTAACCTTCATTGACGATTTTTCAAAATTTTTTATTTGTACTGCCTTGCCTGACGCCGAAGCAGAAACAGTTGCTAAAGCATTCTTTAATGATGTCATAACGAAATTCCGAATTCCAAGGGTGCTAGTGTCTGACAACGGCACTAACTTTACGTCAAAATTATTTAAAGAAGTGTGTAAATTGTTGGGAATTAAGAAAATCGAAACAACCCCATATCATCCTCAAGCAAATGGAGCCCTTGAAAGGAGTCACCGCCCCCTAGCGGAGTTCCTAAGAACTTTCGCGAAAGAGGATGGAAGCAATTGGGATCAATGGCTTAATCATGCTATGCATGTTCACAACAATAGTGTACATTGCGCAACAAAACAAACGCCTTGTAAAACACTTTTCGGATTTGAATCGGATCTGCCAGTAAATTTAAAAAGAAAACCAGACCCTCTTTACAATACGGATGATTATTCAAAAATACTAAAATTCCAAATTCAACGAACACATGACATAGTCCGAAATAACCAAAAAATAGCAAAAGAAAAATCGAAAAAATATTACGATACGAAATCAAAAGTACGCGAATTTAAAGTAGGTGACAAAGTTTGGTTGAAGAATCAAAACAGAAAAAACAAACTTTCACCTCTTTGGGATGGGCCATATCCAATTACAGCAATTCCAACACCGGTGAATGTAAAATTGAGCATAAAAGGGAAGGAAAAGACATTTCATAATAACTTGATAAAGCTGAATCATGAAAGAAGCAAGAATAAAAGTTGTAAGCATTTTCTTTGAACAACTATCATTGTTCCAACTCAAACCCATCACAAAGCAACAGTCAACTAACAAGTGCAGTCAACTTTTGGACGTAACCATCGGAATGACATCAAGAATAAGCAAAATTAATTGGAATCTGGAGACCGTTAGTTCAAATAATTGGCTCAATGATGACCACATTAACTCTTTATTGACGTGGGTAATGGTAAAGAGCCGCGGAAAGAAAATACATGTCTTCGACACTCATTTCTACGCCTGCGCAACCCAGGACTACAATAAGTCCAAACACGAGGAGACTCGCCTAAATGGGTTTCTACGGAAAATAAATATTTTCGAATACGAAAGTTTAGTGATCCCAATACACGAACACAACCACTGGATGCTCGCAATTATAGCTTGGCCCACAATTTATGTTTTGGATTCGCTACGACCTCATAATGCAAGAAAAATAGCGGCAACACTAAGGTCGATTCTACAATGGGAAGCAAAGAGGCAATTTCCAGGTGAAGAAAACATTTATAGTGAAAGCACGATGCCACTTGTATATCCTGAATGTAGCCAGCAGAAAAACTTAAACGACTGTGGTATATATTTGCTTCGTTTCGCCGAAAAATATCGAGATGTGGTCAACGCGGGAAGAGCATTCCTGCCTCGAGATGCGTTCGTGGAATACAGTACGATCACCAGAGAATTTATAAATCGCCTAATAGGGGAACGGAAGATGACAGAGATAAAATGGATGGAGACAGAGGAAGATGAAAAACAGCTCAACAACGAAATTCAAAAGATAAAACAAAACAACATAAACGGGAAACGAAAATCATTTAAATTAAGAATTAGGACAAAGATCTATATTTTGAATATTAGTCGTAAGGGCGAGGTTACCTATAAACAATGGAAATGTATGCCAAATGCCTAAATAAAATTTTTATACATGAATTAATTTTGTGAATTTTTTTTTATTCTCTATATGACACATGACTTGCACCAAATATTCGCAAATGCGAACTCTGATGCAACCAAGAATTTAAATTTCTTTTCAGGAGCGCATTTTAATAGTTTGTATGACGGGAGCGCTGGTTTATGGGCGATTACAAATCACGCCAGTGGATGAACAAGTAGGATATGTCCAAATACATATGAAGGACACGGAAATTATAGAAGAATTTAACACCGTTCTACACGTCATCCACCCCGAGGAGATCGCGAAAGTAATAAATATCATCAACGAATACGTCGATACAGTTCAAATACAAAATAGAGACATCTTATTGGCAGAAATTAAAACCCTTCGTTCAAAACTGAGTTCAATTACGCTAAGAGAGAAGGTCCGAACACGCCGTGGGCTGATCAACGCTGTTGGAAAAGCGTCCAACTGGTTATTTGGCGTAATGGACGACGACGATCGGGAAGAAATCTTAGCACATTTACAATTAGCAGACCAAAATAGCCACAACGCCATAACAGGACTTAACGAACAAATTTCAATAAATGACTACTTTAACGAGACAATTTCTACAATTAAAAAATCAGTCGAACAGGACAGAGGTACTTTCAACGCAGTTTTCACTACTATAAAAAGAGATAATGACGAAATCGCAAAACACTTACGATATCATGACCAAATGCTTAAGTTGAAAAGCATAGAGGAAAAATTAAACGTAATTCAAGATAGTATTTCGTCGGCAAAGTATGGGATTATGCATCCAAACATATTGACAACGGAAGAGGTAGAAAGATTTAATATAGATTTTTATAAAATCAAACTAATCAGAGTAGGAGTATTATCATACACAAATAATGCACTAATTATTGCAATAAAAATTCCGACAAAATTTATGAAAATAGAAGTAAAGTTATTAACCCCCATCCCAAATAACAGTCATAGGGAAATAATCGAGAACGAGGAGATGGTTACAACCATAAACAACATAACCTACAGTTTTAAAGAAAACGCAATCTGGAAAGAATTAAAAAGAAGTAGAAATTGCGTGTTCCAAAACACCTGCAGACTTGCAGTTAACCAACAATTTTCTATTAATTATATAGACGAATCCACAATTTTGATAAAAAACGCACTGCAAGAAAAGATTGAACAAAATTGCGACAAACGCAATCTTACCATAGACAAAAATGCGCTCATCTCTTTTTTAAATTGCACGATAAGAATAAAAAATGAAAGCTTTACTAATACTAAACTTGTAATAGAAGAGAAGTACTTCTATCCAGAAGGACAGTTGGTGAAAACCGAATTTAACGACACGATAACATTCGAAGAAATTCGAACGAAAAGTTTCAAAAATAGAAAACTCATTGAAGAACTAACGTTGCATAGAAATATTTCGTACAGTATCAGTGTCACCATAGCATTATTAGCAATAGTTGGAATAATTATTCTGTATTTTTGTTTTGAAAAACGCAACGTAAAAGTTAAAAGCAATATTACGGTGTGTGAAATGTCATCCGCCAATAGACGACAAAGTATCCGTACGATCAACAGACAATACCGCGAAAAAATCGACAACCCTTCGAAAGCCTGATAGATCACGCAAAGGCACATACAGATACACACACGCACGGTGGGCACATTACAAGAAATCCAAAAGTATTAAAATTTTTTTTTTAAGAAAGCTGCTTCGAACATTTTGCAAACAAGTAAAAAATTTTTCAGACGCACAACCACTACACCAGTTTTCCAAGAGGTGTTATTCACAGGTGAGTACGTTAGTAAACACTTTAACATATATACTTATCAGCAGCGACGCAATACTCCAATATCCATGATGCTCAAACGATGTGGAGCCTAAAAACCTAAGAAGAATAATTCCATTAAATTTTTTTTGTCAAAAAGAGGCTGCATTGGATCAACTCACAGGAAGGGGGCAGGAGCCCCCTCTTCTTCCGTTATGTGCCGAGAAATGAATCCCAATAACGCCACAAAACGCTAAGCCAAGCTTCAGGTAAGAACATTGGAATGAATCCTACATAATTTGGCAGTATTAAAATTCTGGTAAAACGAACAAGTTCAAACTCACCGAGAAAAATTTCCCTGCTCACATCAACCGAACGACATAAACTAATTCAAGCCTTGCGAAAGCGCATCAAGCCCAACAGAAATTTTTGCACATTAAGCAATTCCGAGATAAGCCAAGGCGACATGAAAACCAAAACAGGCAGAGAAGAAAAAGTAATTTTGTTTTGTTTTTTTTGTTTCCAATAACCAAGCTAAACCAAATTTTCAAACAAATGTGCACATACTTCTTGAGATAAACAATAAAATTTTTTTTTAAATCGAAAAGCATGTGCACATATTTACAGATCGAAAAAGTATTTGCATGAATGGTCAATACATGCATGCACATGCTTACAAATGACGACATAAGTATAGCTGAAGTTTTGAACTTATGTCGCGCAACCAAACAAAAGAAAAGACAGACAGAAATGCTTGCACCGTTTCTGAAATTGAGTCATCTTCCATTCACAAAAACTTTTCTGAAATTGAGTCATCTTCCATTCACAAAAAACTTTTAAAAATTACGTTCACAAAACGAATTATAAAATCGTTATTCTCACCAATTGCGACTCAAAATTAAAATAAAAAACAAAAAAAAAAAAAAAAAAAAAAAAATTTATAAAAAAATAGAAAGTAATTGCAATTGAATTGACAGTTGCACATACTTTCGATATAATTATAAGATAAAAGGTTTTATTCAAACCTTCCAAAAAGAGGGGAAGGGAGCGATTAAAATAAGAATTTTAAACTCAAAATTGCCAAATTGAAACTATGATTACAAATGAAAAATTATTTTTGAAACTTCTAATTATATAAAATTTGGAGAAGCGTTAATTCGAGTTAAGTACATAATATAACTAGAGTTAAGAGAAAACAAAATATATATAAATATAGTGAAATGCATAAAATGAAAAAATATAAATATATATATATATATATGTAGTAGCTCTATATTTCAAGTAAGAATCCTCAATTTAAATAATGGATTTAAATTAAATTCTGAATTAACAATGTTAACTAAAATATGCATATACATATATTATCAAGGATGTAAAATTGGATAAGTAGAGAAATTATATAAGATTCACAACTAAAGCCTAGGAAAAGGAAAATTTTAGATAGTTTGTCAAACACTGAGATCTGCACGACTTCACCGTTACGTAGCAGCTCAAAATGGCCGAAAATCTTGGACTCACCGATGAGAACTTCACTGAAACACCAGCATTACGAAACGACGGTAATATATTTGCAACAAGTCCAGACGCACTAAAGATCACCTGAAGATTGATAACTGCATACAACAAATTCGAAAAATACAACAAAGTTTTTAACAACTCTGGCGCAATCCCAAACATCGTTGGCATTACCATCATGACCTATGAAGCACTATGCGACCTATGATCACTGCTCTTCCAATTCAATTATCGAGGGCCAACCTATGCTGCCTGCTGATATTTTCCGCAGCAAACCCTTGCGAAGCATAACACAATTGACGAAATACGAACCCGTCACTATGCTCGTGACTTTTCAGAAAAGGGGAGGGATGTTGTGAGTCACTTCTACCGAAGTCACGTCACACTGCCGGCACTAAGAAGAAAATAGCAAAGTGTCATCAATAATGCGGAAACGAAGAAACGATAGCGATCGGGTGCAATGTGTCAACAAAGCTCGACGGTTGAAATATGAAGCTATCATATTCAAACAGTGGTCAGTGGGCCAAATGCAGAATTGGGTCACCAATTATTACTTAATAGCGCAGCAACATGGAAAGAGAACTGGGTCAGCGCGACAACAACAGCCAGCTGAAGAAATAGAACGATGCAGAGACGCAGAAGAGCACACTGGAAATGATCGACTCGAGGAAAGTGCATGCAAAGCACTTTCTGATTATAAAAGCTGATCATCGAGCAACGGAAAGGGACTTGCATTTTGGAATCGACAAGTACACTATCAGATCTCAACTTTGGCGCACCTACTTACGAGCCAGGACGACAAAGTGTGGATCTCCGTGTTAGCTAGGGATTAGGGCAGTAAGTAAGCTAGAATAGAAACTATTAAAAGGACTTTATTAAATAAACATTTCTTATAACCGAATAAAGTCAGTGTTTTTATTTGGGAAAGTACAGAGTCCTTATTGGCGCTTTACGCGAGGTCCTTCCCCCCAGCACGCACAACAGAACAAAGAGGAAGTGTTTACGTTAACAATCAAAGCCAACGATCACCACTCAAGCGATCGTTTCGGGCGAACCAGCAGTATAACGTAAGGCAACGAGTCAGCGTGTCAGCAGAAGTAACTGCTTAAGCTGACCAATGCCAAGAACAATAACAGCAACAACAGGTCGCAGCTTAAGGCCAAAATAAAGCTGACGATAGAGGAAATAAGCAGTGACCAATAGCAACAACAACAATCAAGTTGACCCAGAAGAATGTGGGGCAATAGACGATATTGACAAAGCACCCGTATTACTCCAACAATAACAACAAGTATTACTCAAGATTGAATTAACACGGAAGATGAACTGGGTCAGCGCGACAACAAGAACCAGCTGAAGAAATAGAACGATGAGGAGACGTTATAGAACACTTTGGAAACGATCGACTTTAAGAAAGTGCATGAAAAGCACTTTCTGATTCTAAAAGCTGATCATCGAGCAACGGTGGAGGACTTCGCTTGGTACCACGAATAGTATCAGTGGATCTAGACTTTAGCGTACCTACTCACGAACCAGGACGTTAAAGTGCGGATCTCCGTGTTAGCTAGGGATAAGGGTAGTTAAGTGAGCTAGGATAGGACATTTTAATATTTTTAATGGAGTTTAATAAAGAATTGTGATCAAA